>JACGWL010000605.1:0-140726 GCA_034509725.1 Sesamum angolense
CGGTCAATCTTCTAGTTGAGGATGAGAAAGATTGATGGGTTCAAAGAGTACTAGAAATAGGCAATTTGAATCCATTAGCTTTCAAAGCTTTTACTATGACGGAGAAAGACCACAGAAGCTCTTTTATGGAACAAAATGAGCTTACCAGTTTTGTGTTGGATTGGATCCAACGCGATATCTGTAAGTCACTAAAATTCACAAGATCATTATAGGGTTCACAAGTTTAATTTTGTTTGATGAAAATCAAAGAATTAGACACGGAATGATGAAACCAAACTGATTACCTTTTGATTGGATCGAGAGGGTGTGTATTTAGTGGGGGTTTTTGAATATCAAAATTGAGAATGTGATTCTCACTCGGTGAAGTTTTGCCTGAAAGGACCACGGTTAACCGGTCTCTGATAAGGAAGAAATCAAACAAAGTTGGACTTTGTTTGATCGGTGTTTCACTGAAATTAGTTGGCCCTTATTGTATGATAAACTATCGTCCCACAAAGTACTTGAGTCAATAGGATGGTCCTATATACGTCAAGGAAATAGTGGAGTAGGTTTTCATATATCTTCTCAAAAACATCATTCGTAATCTAATGACATCTCTAACTGACCATATTCCAGTCCTTATTTTTTCATGGAATTGGATTTTTAAATCCAAAAAGATATAAGGAGGAGCGATGTTGGACATTGTTTGAATCAGTGGCTTGGAGCCTAAGGATTCACTAGGAAGTTCAAACTAGGTTTGAGACTTCACAAAACTGGAATATTCAATCGTACTAGGTATGATTTGATGAGCCCGAGGTCAATAGAAGTTGGTGTGAGTTCTGATGTGTTTGGTGTAAACGTCTCACTCATTTAGAATGAGGTTAAGACGTTTGGGAAAACACTAAGACACTAATACAAAGTTGTTCACGAAATAAAAGAAATTCTCTCCATAAAAGAATTGGATTCCTAAATTCTCCATAAAAGGAATTGGATTCAAGACTCAGTCGTAGAACACTGATGAGATAGCTCAAAGCTGTTCAAGAATCAGTTGCGCTTAACTGATGAGAAAGCTTCAATGTTTAGGACATCTCCTACATCTGTGTTAGTTTGGTGTAATGGACCTGATGTTGTGTATGCTTTAGGCATGAACACAACACATATTGGGAATACACAAATTGGCATTAGACAGTTGTCAAGAGCGGTTTTTAATACCTGAACAAGGATTAAAGAAGAGTTGACGACACACGTTTATGGAGAGTTGATTCTGAAAAGCTAAAGCGATACTAGCTTCCAGACTCATGTGAATAATAAATAAGTTCTCGAGTATAGTCCCGTTCGGACTTGATGGTAGGTATGGTAACTTGAAAGGATTTCAAGCAGATGCCCCATCTTAAAAGTTGAATGTGGGACGACTTTCACAAGTCGGTCTTGAAAAGTGGTTCGGATCGAAAAACCGCATCCATTGGATGGATGCCGTGCCTAGCATAGCCAAGCCAGTTGTAGCCTTGGAGGCGAACGACAAGGCTAAGGCAAGAGCCTTTTGGGCCCGAGATCTCATCATAAGATCCACGGAGATTCTTAGACAACAACCATCTGCTGGGAGCGATGGTGAAGGAAATACACGATTGGACCGTGTAGATCCAGCACAAAATAAAGTAGACCCACGAAACCATGCCGGTATCGTAGATTGCTCATACTCAGAAGTTCTGAGGGACATGGGAAATTGGCTCAATGGTCAAGTGGGAGATTGTTGGAATGGGTGACCAAAAGCCAATTGGATTGGTTGTTTGCCATTCGTCAATCTTTATCAAATAATATTAGACTGATGAATACGGTAAGAATTCATTATGTTGGCAGTCTGTTTTTGTTGTGCTTACCACTGACATTGAATGGGATTTCAATGTCACAACGAAATGCCCACGGATCGAAAGAAAAAACCCACGGAGTTGGGCTGCGCATAGGTTTGGCGGCTATGAAACCAATTCTTGAGGGTCGGTCTGAAACATTCCAAGTCGAGGACCTCGAGATAGGGCATCAAGAGTCCTACAAGGACTTGCACTAAGTACTGCAGCCGTGTTTCGTCGGCATAAGATGTGGGTCGTCTGTGCAGCTTTAGTGGGTTAGTTGGCCAGGTAGTCGACTGACTGAACTGACTCGCAGGAATCGTCATATGGAGGCCTCTTGTGGCTTGATCGGTATGATTGGGATTCCCGATTCCGATAGTACGGGATTAGTCCTTGAACTCTAGGAATCATGGCAGTCATGTGCATACGAAGACTGTATCTTGGATATGGCGAGAGTTGGCTGTGCCATAGGGCATGGTCATCATAAGCCTTATCCAGTGCAGTCAGGGTATGTAGCGAGGAAGGTGGATTCCAAGAAAAAATCTGTCCCCTGTCAGTATTGTGACAGCGAGATCTCCTATGCGCTTTGAGATGGTTTAGACTCTTCAAGTCTATGGCCATAGCGATTGATCGAGTGGGAAGGGATTTCCTACGATGATCAGTAGAGTAAACGCATCTCGAGTATGCAGCATAGATGCCCAGTTAAGGGTGGGAACTGACTCCCAATTCCATGCCCTAGACTAAGGCCGGGAGACGGTTGACAGTAGGACCGTATCCGTATGAAATCGGAGACTGAATGTTCACGCCACTATTCGCCTAGTCTCTAGTACCATGGACTGTTACTAGACGACCACCCATGGTAATGGGCTATTTCTAGTTATGGAATAATCGAAAATAATTAATTAAATTGAGTTTAATTAATTGTGTGATAACACGCCCAAGTCTAGATGAGGGTGAACCTAAAGAGTCACACACAGATGACGAAAGGTGAGGGAATTAATTTGGAATTAATTTCGAAAGAGGTGAATTAATTTAATTAGATTAAATTAATTCTTGGAGAGTATAAATGATTGGATCATTTATGAGGAATAATCCATTAGAAGGATAGTTCGAAATTAATCAATTGGATTAATTGAATTTTGGACTTAGCCTTTTTAAATTGATTGGATTAATTTAAAGGAGGCTTGGGGTAATTAGTTAGTGGGTTGGATCCATTAATTAATTAGTAGATGGACCTATCTAATTAGTGAATTGGATTCATTAATAAGAAATGGGCTAGAAATAATTAGTTGGACTAGTTATGCTTGGTTGGGCTTAATTAATTAAGTGGATTGGATTCATTTGAATAATTAAGTGTCTTTTGGACTTATAAATATTGGATTGGATTAAATATTTACTTGGACTTTCTTTGTTGGGCATTTTATTTAATTGGATTAAATATTAAGTCCGGAATGGTATATGGGCTCAATTTGACTCGTTGGACAAGCAAATTGAATTCGGTCCAAAATGCATCAAGTCCTAGCTCATGTTGACTTTTGCTAGGTCAAAAATAGTAAAAATTTGGCTGAAAATAATCAGCCAAATTCGTGCATAAGGTTTGTGGTAAGTGGGAGAGGAGTTTTGGGTAGAGGTTGAGAAAGTTGTGGAAGTTGGAAAACTAGGTCTCCTTCCATATCTCAACCTTTTCATTCCAACTCTTTTACTCACAAACCCTAGCCGTTTTTGTTGTGAAAGACACACAAAATTTCGTGCACACTCTCCCCAATTATCAGCAAAATATTCTTCTACTCCTCTCTTGAAGTTCTTCTTGGTTTAGAATCAAGTGAAGAACAAAGGAGATCGATATACACTAATTCATAGTGTGATTTCGATTCCTCTTCCCACGGGTTTAATCCTTGCTAGCACAAGGATAAATCTAACATTTTAGTGTGGTGTGGACAATATTAGAGGCCTCCTATGTTGGAGTCTTGCGTGGACGAACGCCGGAGAGGTGATCTACCGAATTGCCGATTGGAGGAGAAAAACGAAAGGTAACCCTGTTTACTTTATGCTTTTTTCTATCAAATTCATTAGCCTAATTGCATGATTAGATCTGTAATTATTACACCAAACTCCTGGTAAAAGATCAAGGGTACACCCCTTGATCGGGATTTAATGCTTGTATTTACCGTTATTTTATTTTCCGCGCTTCCGCCGCGCTTCCCGGGCCGATCCACTTCCTTCATATATATAGCTCGAAAAACACTCCAACCCTAACCCTAACAGCAACAGCACTCCTAGCCACGAAATTTCATTCTCTCTCTCTCCAAAAACTCTCTCAAGATCTTAGAGATCGAAAGAGAATTCAAGAACCAAACGTTAATCAATAGTGTTTTGGGTTCTTGTGCTTCTATGGTGTTTTTGCTAGCACGAAATCACCACATCCTCTTAGTGGTGGTGTGTTAATCTTAAGAGGATCTCCAGATTGAGATCTTGGATCAAGGAGACCAACGGAATCAATGCTTGAAACCGAACAACAAAACAACAACGGTAATGTTCTGATTTTGAATTTCTGTTGTTCTCTTCTTGTTTTCTTTTGATTCATGGCCTATGTATTTATTATTTTACACCGAACGCCTAGAAAAAGATCAAGGGTACACCCCTGGATCGGGTATTTATTTGCTTTAATTGTTGAATTTTTTATTTTTGTCCTTTCGCCGCTCTTCTCGGGCCGATCCACTGTCTTTCACACG
Organism: Sesamum angolense; assembly: GCA_034509725.1. Lineage (NCBI taxonomy): Eukaryota > Viridiplantae > Streptophyta > Magnoliopsida > Lamiales > Pedaliaceae > Sesamum > Sesamum angolense. The sequence continues at coordinate 4,556 of JACGWL010000605.1, forward strand.
TAACCCAACGTCATAATAAACACAATCAACATCATATATATGTACATATTGCATACCACAAGGTAAACCACTATAAGTCATTCCCACACCATTCACATTTTCAGTTACTCTTGTTGCATCCAAAATGTAATTTGTGTTTTAACTGCTGTATGAAGAAAAAACTTTATACTGGCCCGACCTGACAAAATGTAAGATTTGGACCTAGCCCTTTGTGAATAAAGTCCTAATCCTGAAAATGTTAGCAGAGGAGTGAACCTACAACTCAGTAAGCAAATAATCGGCACTATCTACACATGTACTACAAAGATAGTCCAGACAAGATAAAATGAGTAATGTACGTAAAATGTAATCAAATTAGTTTCAACACAAATAAACTTTACGTAATACGCAATCAACTCATTACAAACAACCAATTAAACTCGTCATTTCCTAGTCTGCTTACCAAAAGGTGATATAGTATTTTTCTTCACCAACTCAACCTCACCATTAGTTAGATAAGTGAATCCCCTTGACACGCACACTCATCAATTTCATTTCGCATCATAGCTCTTTTTATATCGCATTATAGCTCTTTTAATATCGTATCATATCTCTTTTCTTTTCATTTTGCCACAGAGGCTATTCAACAACATCAAGGAGTATTCAAATTACAATTATATTGAATTTCCACCACTCCCTCGTTTTCACATATCACCTTTTTTGTAAGCAGCTAGTGACGTAAAACCATATATCCATACATTTTCATTTACAGACACCAACAACACGCCATTCAACAAATATAATATTTCAATGCATTTTCTCATTTCATGTACACAGTATCATCCGAATTAAATTAGCCACCACTTATATATTTTCAGATAAATCAATTTTAGCACAAAACACAACATTATATAGAAGTAATACAACAAAGAAACATATATAAATAATACTAATTATTCACTTACCTCCACCTTAGAACGCTTTAATTAGCAAATAGACAATTCTTCAATCCTTTCATTTTATCCCCGTATCCTATAATAAGTTATAATGCATACAATCAATATTTCGAGAATATCGTAATTTTCAAATAGATTATTATTATTTGAACAATTTCCAACATCCTTTTAATATTTTGTTTCTTTCAAAATTCAAATCTTCGTTCCAATATTTTCTAGCTAACTAAACTTCTACCCTTCTCAAGTATATATTTAATTTATCAATTAGTTCATAAGAATTCATTTAATCAAACTTTTATATCATTATATTATACTATCGTTCTTAACAATGATTTAAATTAAACCATCTTAAAAATCTCAATTTTCTTTTTAATAAATATTATATTTTCAAATACCACTTTCTAATATTTCTTAAATATAATTTTTGAATATTTTAATAACTTTTCTATCAATTTCTCGTTGTTATAGAATTTAATTAAATCCCAACACTTATAATTAACCATTTAATCAATAGGCCCGATGAAATTGAGTAATTAACTATAGCAATAATTATATGTAGCAAATCTAATTTAATTAACCAACTATAATATTTTTATATCAAATGTAATATTTAATTAGACACCAATTCAAATAGCCAAACTCATAAAATATTCTAATTAAATAGTACATTGACCAATATAAATTATATTTAATAAAGGGACTAATTAAATAATATAGTTATATATATTAATAATAATTTAAAACCATAAATTTTCGTACCTATTTGGTACACCTTGAATATGTATGAATGTGTGTAAATGTGTGTGGTGTGTGTAAATGTATGTTGTGTGTGTAATTGGATTTTTACATATATATATATTATATATATATATATATATATATATATATATAGACAGAGAGAGAGAGAGAGATTGAGGGGTGAGGTGGTGGCACCTGCTACCGCCCACCTTTCCTTTACGCATATATATGTTTTATTTTTTTATTTTTTTTATTTAATAACTTTTAATAATTTAATAATTTGATCTCTATTCTTTTTAAAATTATTTAATTTAACCCCAATTATTTTATAAAGTTTCAATTTAGTCCCTAGGACTTTTTAATATACTTATATTTTGACTCACAATTTAATTAGCAACTAAATAGATGGTCCGTTTCGCCACAAATATAACATCTTCTTATTTTCTTGGTGGTATTATTTTTAGTCTTCCACTCATTTTTTCTAGCTAAGTCTTTTTTCCTATTTGTTTCTTTTCTCGGTTTTCTCTTTTTATATCTTCGTTCTTTAATTTATGGGGTTCTATTCATAGGGATTCTTGGCCTATTGGATGGTTTCATGTCTATCCCAAATTGAGCACAAAATTATCCTAATTGATTTTTCTATTAAATTTTGCTTCTTAATTTGTTGGTTTAGTCCAATTTCATTACATAAATTCGGTCCTTCTTGGATGCAAGTTCCAATTAACTTCCCATAAGTATATTGATTATAATTAATTTGTATTTCTCCTTTTCGCAGGGTATTTCTAACTCTTTCAACAAAAAGATGAGGGAGGCCATCTATGAGTTTAGACTCCCGATGGGCATCATTTGATTCTGGGAGTTCCATAACTCTACTTAAAAAGACGTCTTTATACCATCTAAATGAAGTTAAAGTTTTACATTTTAAATTCTACAATAATGTCCTGATATTTTCACTATTATCAGACCATCTTCCTGTAAAATGTTCAACAATATTAATAGCAAGTGTATAAACTGCTTTTTCTTCTGTAGTATTATTTTCAATTTTCACTGTATTTAATATTTCATCTTTATTAGCTTGACTATGATAATTATCCCACCATCCTTTTAAATTGACTAGTAAATCTTGCTACAATCATTGTAGCAATAGCTTTATCAGAATTATTATTTCCTTTACATATGGTGCTATACATCATCATTCTATGTATTGTATTATAAATTTGTCTTTCTGTAAATCCATCAATATTTTACTCGTAAATTTGTTTACCCTTATAACTGTTTTGGTCAATTATCTCTTGTTCCTCATAAAGAACATCTTGTGGTGTTGGTCTGGGATAATAAAATTTTGTCTGCATTGATTTTCTAACATATTTTTCTAATTTTTTAATTTCTTCCAAGAATTTTTCTCTATTATTTTGAGATTCTATATCAATATTTAAAGTATTTAGTTTTAAGGTTTTAAATTTTAGTCGAGAAGTTTTTCAAGTTCTCCTATAGGTTTTAAATTAAAACCTACGATATCTTGTGGAGGCTGGATTGAGGGCCTAGCAATAATTTCTCTTTTTGCTTCTTCTATCATTCCTGTATTTGTACTGGTTTCTCATTGCCAATTTATTTGCCAATCAATAACTTTATCAATTTTATTATTTAATTCAATTATTTGTTCTCCTATAATATTTAAATATAGGTTAGCATAATTCTGTTTTTTCAACAATTCATTTATTTGTGTCATTGTAACCATTAGAGTGTCATCTTGAATTAATTTAAAAAAATGTTTAAAATTTATTTCAATTTCATTTGAATTCATTTTGAAAGGTTGTTGAGGGGGAAGAATATTATTTAATATTTTTCTATTTTCCAGAAAGTATTTTTTTTCTAACACATTCAGATATTGCTTTGAATATTTGGTTATAAACCAAGGAACAAATGTAACTTTCTCGTTCCGAATAGTTAGTTTTTTTATAGAATTGATTTGAAATCTTATTTTGCTTTTCTAGTGAGAAATTTTCTAAAAGGTTCCCACCTTTTTCTAAAAATTCTTCCTTAATTTTCTTGCTGGCTAGGGATCCCGGGCTAAAATCTATTAAATCTGACATATTCATTTATAAACAAAAATCTGTTTCTGAAGTTTATTCTTTATTTAATTTGGGATCCTATAGATATCTTTAACAATATTATTTGGTTGTATTCTGATTTCTTCAATCTTATTATAATTTGATTCATTATTTTCTTCTCTGATTTGAGATGTACATGCTCTAGATGGGGTTATTACCTCTATTGGTGAAAAGTAAGACATTGTAGAATATCGTGAAGAACTACTCTTTAAATATTTTGATTGATTAACAAAATCTATTATGACATTTTCTTCTGGATTTTGTAGAATATTCGTGTATGTGCTTTTCGTATTACTCCTAATCGGGACTTCTTTTTCAATTATCCAATATTCTGGAAATTCAACTTCACTCCATTTTATCTGTCTCCTAGTATTAATTCTTGAAATATTTAAATTTGTTTCAAAAAATACGATCTGTTCAAGAGTTTATTATCTTGTGTCCTACAATTAGGATTAAGTGTTTGAAAAAGTTTATAGTATATTCTATAACACATACATATTAATTATGATCCGGGTGCATAATTATACCCATGTGTTTTGACGTTCAATGTTAATGCATCAAGGATATTTACGTCAGATAATGATAATAGTAAATTTGGGTAAACATTAAAGAATACTGGTCCATGGGCCAGACTACATTGTATTATCTCTATTAGAGATTTTTTTCAATCTAAATTCGTAGCATCTGTTAGAGCAGCTAAAATACTCTCTGGTAAACCTTCTAATGTTAAAGGCTTAAAGGTTATTTGTACAAGACCTATGTGTAAAAATTTATATTCTTCTTGATAATGCCTTATATCCATGGCATCTAAAAGTTTTATTACTTTTTCTTCATTATCAAGCCAATAGATTTTCAGTAGTTTTTACTATCTGCTTAATTCTCCAAAAATCAAATCTTTCAAAATTATAGATCAACCTATGGTTAACTTTAGGAATTGTCCATTTATTTAATTGAACTAAACTTTTTGGAAGTTCATATTTTTGTTTCTTAGCATTCTTTACATGATTTATTTTATTATCAAATGAATACTGCATAATAAGCAGACAGATAAAATACTGCTGAATTATCTAATACAACTTCAATAACATGGCTCTGATACCATGAGCCATGGCCGAAGGCCATGGAGGATCAAAAAATGCAAGGCAAAATTTAAATCCGACCATGTAGGTGGTATGTAAAACCAACCATGTAGGCGGAATGCAGCAAATAAAAATGTAAAATAAATCCGACAATGCAGGCGGTATGTAGAACCAGCCACATAGGCGGAGTGTAATGAATGAATATTTTTTTCCATGATAGATATAGAGAGAACTGAATAAATTAAGAGAAGACAAAGTTGGGAACCTTTTACGTTTGTTAAAGTAACAGGTATGAATTTCAGTCAGAAAATGCCCCACAAAGGCCCAAACAGTGCCAAAACAAGGCAAAACCGGGCAGCAATGGCGAGGCCGATTTCGTTCATACCCATTAATTTAACTTAGTTCATACCCATTATTTTAACTTAACGACTCAGAATATCTTCTGCTTATGTTCATCCAATTTCTCCTTATATTTATCAGTAATGAAAAATACACTTTTTTTTTTAGTCTTGCTATCTCCGTTGGTATGAATAATTCAGCAGTAGTTGCTTAGCCTTGCATTAGGCTAAATTAAAAAATTGCGAAATAAAATATTGCTAGTAAATTAAAATGCCAAAATATAAATAAGTGAAACTTATAGGTAAAAGAACTTCCTACTTCTTCTGCAAAATTACTTTTTAACTAAAATAAAAGAAATAGATACAACTGCCTCGGCTTCAGGACATGAAAACTTCCAAGGGCTTAGTCAAAACAATGAAAAGGATGGTCTATTTATAACCGCAGATTCGGACTTGAAATGTCCCTTTCACGTCCGCATGGCAGTCATTTGCACGTGTCGTCCTATTGTCGACATGTGTCCATCAGCCTTAATTTTTTAATCCTTGTGCTGTTAGTGGTCACCTTATTTTTCATGACCTTGGAGAAGTTGCTTTCTTTTGACTCTGATTCTGTCTTTTTCTTCAGAAGATTCTGAAATTTCCATTTTTGATTTTCCCTTCAAAGTTTCTCTAATTTCTTTGAACAAATTTTTCAGGAGGTTTTCCTGAGTGATATCCTCAAATGGATCTTGGATTCTCCTGCAAGACAAGAAAAATTCTTCTCCTTCTTTGGAAGAGATTTCCATTGGGGATGCAAACCCTGAAAGATTCTTTTGGGGATCATTTTGCATTTGGCTCAGATACTCTTCAGTCATTTGTTCTTTCGTGATAACTCCCTTTCTATTCAGGATTCTCTAAGAAATATGTTCAAAAGGATTGGGAGCTTGATTTTCTTCCTTCTGAGCAAGGCTTTTATATTCTTGGAGCTTCTCCTCCATTTCATTGATTATTTCCTGACCATAGTATTTCTTGGTTTCTTGATCAATCTGCATTAACTTATTCCAAAATTTGGTGCAAAATCTTTTCTTAATACAAGGAATTTTTTGTAGGGTAATTCCTACTTCCGGTAACTATTTCCAAATCCAAGGGATGGAAAATTCCATAAAGAAGTATAATGAAGCCATTCCTTCAACCCATTTTCTCGATTTTTCTGCCTGAATAATTTTGGGCGAGTAATTCACTCATTCTGCATAATATTCCTGGAAAATTTCAGGAAGAATAGAGATTGATGGACCAAAACTTATCCACCATTGATACACCCAATTTGGTATTTCCTGTTGAAACACTAATGGACAAATTTTAAAAAACCATGTGTCTTTTTTCTTATAATTTTCGTAGAAAAAAGCTTTATTGAATGCTTCAACATAATCCCAATAATTAAATTTTATGGGATCTTTTGATTCTGGATGGATATATGCTTTTTCTCCTAATAGGTTAATTCCCCATTCAATCGTAGAAATGAAGTTTTTAATTACTGCTTTTAAATAATTAAATTCTTTTCCATTACTAGAGTATGTGTGATTAATCTCAACACTCTGAGTAGCTTTCAAAATAAATTCATAATGTGCTCTCGGTTTGTATGACCCTGCAGTAAATGATGCAACATTCAGATATCTTTTCATTAGATACCATAGGTCATTCTTCCATCTTAAATCATTATTTTCAAGGAGTATAATTACCTCATGATGCTCACTAAATTTATAGTTAATTAATTCATCCTCATCTTCTTGCACTAGTTTTGCGTAGGAGATGATAATTCACCAGCTGTTAATTTTTTCTGTTCTTTTTTAAATTCAAGAAATTGTTTGAAGAGTTCATTTTCTTCTTCAAAAAATTTTCTCCCGATTTCGGAGATATTTTCTCTAATTAGTGACATATTTTCATGGAGAATCAGATCTCCTGGACGAAACCTACCTCCTCTTTGATTAGAGGAGTTCCTTCCCCTTCCTATGAGGAAGCATTCCTGAAAAATAAAAATAATCCATTAGCCAGCATAATAACCAGCAATTTGCTGATGCTATAGCAAATTTGCTATCCAAAGTTGTTTGATGCGTTTTTCTGCAGAGACATCTACATTTAGAAATTGAATAAAATATCCAAAATAATTTCACTAATATTGTCAATTCGTTTCATAAGTATTCTTTGGCTCCTCTTTAATCTTGCCTTATATTCAATTGGCTCGTCCCAAAAATTGAATTTAAAATAGGCCAATGGACTCCATTTATGAGAAGTTATTTCCTTTGATCAATTCTTCAGTCCAAATATATGAAATTTTAGAGGAGATATTCATTCCTCTAAGGAATTCATTTTGAACTTCATCAGGATTCATTAATATATTCTCTTGATAAGAAGTCAGGAAGACTATTAGTCTTTCCTTTATATGCTCAATAGTGAAATTAAATGGGGCCAAATGTGCTTGCCATCTGGAAAATATTTGTTTAGAAACATCATGCTTAAAGTCTTTATTGAACATAAATTTGGCAGCAGAACAATCTGTTCTAATAGTAAATTCTTGATTTAACAAATCATCTTGGAATTTTAAAACAATTTAACAATAGCAAGAACTTCTTTGGCAACAGTAGCATAATTTTTCTGAGCTGTCTTTCATTTTCGTCAATGAAATCTAACTAAATATTCTTGTTTATTTTCATCAATTTGTTTTAGTATCCCTCCAAATCCTATTTCAGAGGCATCTGTTTCAATTATTTTCTTCCAATTAGGATTAGCAAGAGTTAGACATGGTAATGCTTTTACCTTTTGTTTAATGAGTCTAACTGCTTTAGTATGTTTTTGTATCTTTATCAAGATTCTTGTAATATGGGGCTATGTAATTTAGGCTACCTAAAAACCTTTGTAATTAAGTCTTATCAACGATTTTATCAGGAAATTTTTCTGCAAATTCAATACATCTATTATTGGGTATAAATTTCCCCTTTTTCAATACGATGACCAAGGAACCTAACTTTAGTATGGAAGATACTCATTTTTTTTTATATTACTAAACCATTTTGGATAACTAAATTTTTAAACATTTCCAAATTGAAACCCCGTTGAATATCAGTGGTAAGCTCAACGAAACATATTGCCATCTTGATGAATTCTTACCGTATTCATCAATCTAATAATATTTGATAAAGATTGTAGAATGAAAAACAGCCAATCCAATTGGTTTTGGTCACCCATTCCAACAATCTCCCACTTGGCCATTAAGCCAATTACCCATGTCTCTCAGAACCTTCTGAGCATGAGCAATCTACGATACCGACTCAGTTTTGTGGGTCTACTTTATTTTCTGCTGGATCTATACGGTTCAACCGTGTATTTCCTTTCACCATCGTTGCCTGGAGATGGTTGTTATCTATGAATTTACGCAGATCTTGTGATGAGATCTCGGGCCCATAAGGCTCTTGCCCTAGCTTTGTCGTTCTCCTCTGAGGCTACAACTGGCTCGGCTGTGCTAGGCACCACATCCATCTAATGGATGTTGTTTTTCGATCCAAACCACTTTTCTAAACTGACTTGTTAAAGTTGCCCCACATTCAACTTTTAAGATGGGACGTCTGCTTGAAATCCCTCCAAGCTACCACGACTACCATCAAGTCCGAACGTGATTATACTTTGAGGATTTAACCATTATTCACATTAGTCTGGAAGCTAGTATCCCTTTAGCCTTCCAGAATTAACTCTTCACAAATCGTGTGTCAAACATACTTCTTTAATCCTTATTCAAGTATTAAAGATTGTTCTTGACAACTGTCTATCGCCAATTGGTGTATTTCCAATATACGTGGTGTCATGCCCTAAGCATACACAATATCAGGTCCAACACACCAAACCAACACTTTCGTTGTGTCTTCAGCTCAGACGTAGGGAATGTCCAAGACATCTGAGCTTTCTCATCAGTCAACCATGACTGAGTTTTGAATAGCTCGACCCTAATGTAGGAATCTAATTCTTTTTATGGAGAATTTTATGAATAACTTTATATATGTGTCTTAGTGTTTCTCAAACATCTTAACCTCATTGCAAATGGAAAATACGTTTATACACTAAATACATAGGAACTCACACCAACTCCCACTGACGTTGGGTTTATTTTATCAAATCATGCCTAGTATGATCGTTAGATAAAAATAAATATTCCAGTTTCACGAAGTCTCAAACCTAGTTTGAACTTCTTAGTGAATCCTTAGGCTCCAAGCCATTGATTCCAAACGATGTCCAACATTGCTCCTCCTTATGTCCTTTTGGATTAAAATCCAATTTTCATGGATAAATAAAGATTGGAATATGGTCAGTTAGAGATGTAGTTGATTATGAATGATGCATTTGAGAAGTTATATGAAAAGTTACTCCCACTATTTCCTTGACGTGTATAGGACCATCCTATTAACTCAAGTATTGTGTGGGACGAGAGTTTCATCATACAATAAGGGCCAATCTATTTCAGTGAAACACCAATCAAACAAAGTCCAACTTTGTTCAATTTCTTCCTTATCAGAGACCGGTCAACCATGGTCCTTTCAGGAAGAACTTCACCGAGTGAGAATCACATTCTCATAAAGAACTCCCACTAAATACACACCCTCTCGATTCAATCGAAAGGTGATCATGTTGGTTCACCACTCCGAGTCTAATTCTTTGAACCTCATCAAATAAAATTAGACTGGTGAACCCCACACCAATCTTGTGTATTTTAGTAACTCACAGATATCACACTGGATCCAATCCAACATGTAACTGGTAAACTCATTTTGTCCCACAAAAGAGCTTTTGCGGTCCTTCTCCTTCTCAGTAAGGTTTTGAAAGCTAATAAATCCAAATCGCCTATTTCTAGTGCTCTTTGAATCCATCAATCTCTCTCTTCCTCAACTAGAATAGATTGACCTACCAGGACTGTAACCTTGGACTCTTTGATTATCATTTTTATTTTTTATTTGAGTATTCATAATCTAATTATGAAATATTATATATTTCACCTAGCAGACATGAATCCATTCAATGTCAAATAAGAGACTTTATTGATCAAAATATGTAATCAAAATTATCCAACAATAATTGAAAATACTATTTCAATCATGCTACGTTATAGATACTATCCTAACATGATCACCATTAAGCCTAACTAAGCCCCTAGTCCTTTATAGCAACACCCCGCTATCACTAAACCTTGAGACCTTTTGTTTTGGCTTTTCTACTCTTCATCACCATCTGCAAACTATTTGCAAATTATGAATTCGTTGGTATCCAATACCAAGAGTAGAATGGTGATTATGTTAATACTCAATTAAAGATTTATACCTTCATTTGAGAGGAGCTTAGGACACTCCCTCTTCCAATGGCCCTTCTCTCGGCAATAAATGCATACATCATTCAGAATCCTTGACTGACGAACGCTCTTCCTCTTTCCTTTACCCCTGCCTAGCGGTGTAACAGGAATACTTGAAGTGCTAGCACTAGTAGAAAACATCTCACCCTTCTTCCTCTTCTCGCGTCCGACAACCTTGCCCTTCGCTTTAGAGGTTGAAGTCTCTCCCACTAGTACCGTCGGTGCAGATTTTTCAATCATTGCCTAGTACTTGACCAATATATTAGTCAACTCATGAAGGCTTTCCTCAAGCCCATTCATGTTATAGCTGATAGTAAATTGATCAAGGGAGAGAGATAGTGATTATAGAATCAAGTCAACGTACGTTTCTTCCTCCTTGAAATCAGCCTGGAGGTCTTTGAGCTACTCCACTAGGGAAAGCATCATCACTCCATGCTCACGTATGGACGATCCCTTAATCATTATCATGCCGAAGAATGCCTTCGTCACGATATATCTAATATATCATTTCGATGCCGCATAAAGTTCTTTTCATGCGGTGCATTATTGACAAGACATCCTCATACCTTTCGTATTGTTTCTGGACCGCGTTACTCATCGAGCCCAATACGATATTGTGTACTTTCCGGTTATTCTCATGCCACTGAGTAAACTTTTCGAACGTCAAACGTTCTCCGGGCAGGAACCCTTCCGGCAAAGTTCGAGGTAGCGACTTATCCAGAATGTAAGTCTGGTTCTTGAAATCGAGGACCATCCTTAGATTTCTCAGTCAATCCAAAAAGTTTGTTCCATTAAATATTAGCCTCAAGTATAGTTAAGTGGATTCTTAGAAATTAACAATAAACATAAAAATAAGCAGATTATTATAATATTTTGTTCAAGTTAAGGACTTGGACTTCAGTCATTAACCCTCCCACTATTTCTGCGAAAGCCCATCACTCTCAAATGGGGTTTCGGGAAAACTATTTTCCTAATGGACTTGAGGTCCACAAGCGAAATTCTCCATGCCCCGCTTTTACGATTCACATGGAAATAGCCTTGTGGGAGGTATCCAATACCATTCTTGTCCTACGAGATCCTCAAGATATTTTGCCTCACTTTTTCACGTGATTCCGAGGACTCCAAGCAAATCACGTTACTTGGTGTTAGACCGACCCAACAACCGAATCATACCGCAAACTATCGCTCCCCACGACTCGTGAGACAAGGAAATAGAAGCGTAATCTTTTCGTTCACAATAATAGTACAGCTTTATTTCAGTCCAAACGTGCCACGACTCGTGAGACCACGTGTGGCTAAAATCAGCTTCCTCACTACATTACTGTGGATGGAAGGCATGGAAATTACATCACTTGGCATTAGTCTTAATCTATCAACCGAATCATAGCACACACTATCGCCCCCACGACTCGTGAGACAGGGAAGTAGGTGTGTATTCACTTCGTTCACAGTAACAGTGCAGCTTCATTTCAGTCCACACGTGCCACAACTCGTGGGACCACGTATGGTGAAATTGGCGTCCTCACTACATTGCTGTGGATGGAATGTATGGAATAACAAGTCATTGTGTTTATTTCCATTTTTAAGGGTCTAATATTATTAACTTGGTCCAACCAAGTGAGAGTTCATTTTAATAGTTGACCGAGACCTCGTCACATATTAATATCTTGCATGAAAATATATCCAATATATATAATGCATTTAAATAAAATGCATTGCATGCAAAATAAAAGCCTAGCACGCCCCTGTTGGATGATCACAAGCCCAAAACCTATGCGACCCACTGAGCCCGTAGTGGATCTATGGTCCGTCTAAGGGTAGGCCTACGCTATTACAAGATGTTTAACCCATTAACACATTATGGGCCTTGTAATTTCTCTTTATTTTCTTTTTTCCTTCGTGGGCTCCATCCTTCGGGCCTCTTATCCATGGATCCCCGTGGGCCAACCCATGGCCTCCTCTATGGGCCTCCATCGTCTGGGCTTGCTCTTTACAATTATTAAAAATAAAGTAAAATCCTCTCCACCTATTCTACTCTCATTACAACTTAAAAAAGAAATCCCAATCATCAGTTTTGGTGAGTACATTAATAGAGAGAAAGCAAGCCTTAAACATATTAGGCTAAATACGAAGAGAGAAAAAGGAAATAAGAGGCACACAGGCCCCAACCCGACAGAAAATAAACCATACACAGGGTCCAATGAGCTTCGTGATCATCCATGTTAATCCAATTAACAAAATAGCACATTTATTTTCAAAATAAACATGCACAACAAATATAATGCAAACCATGCATTATAATTAATGACGTCCAATACCATAAATTAATTACACATCAAATCTCAAAAATTTATATGTAAAATAATGAAACTTAATAATGGACATAAGTGCAACCCATGCAAAAAACAATTCTTGTTTGAAAACCCATGCAAATTAATTTTAGTAATTTAATCTTGGAAAATACCAAATCTCAACCAAAAATTAAATTCAGCAAAATTAACTGTTTCGGAAAAATATACAGAAAAATCAGAAAAAAAAAAAAAAAAAAATTCCGAAAAAATCAGAAAAATTGGGTCAGACAGCCGGCTGGCACAGCCGGTCGGCAGCAGGCGCGCCCCTGCCCGCAGCTGCGCACAGCGCACGCACGCCCAGCTCGCGCGCCTGCGCGCGACCTTGTCTACAGCGCGCGCAACCCTGCGGGCGCGTTAGCCGGCCGCAGGCCCCATGTGCGCGCCTGCCTGCGCGCCTGCCAACGGTCGGCACCGTCGGCTGCTGCTCGTTTTTTTATTTTTTTCGATTTTCTGAAACATTATTTCTGCAATTTCTGAAACAACAAGAAAATTATAAATTTTCAGAAATTCCAAATTTCAATAAAATTTCTTATGCCCAAAATTAAAAGCAAAATTAAACACATAAACGCAAGATCTTGATATGCAATTAAAATAAAAAAAAAACATGCTGCCAAAGCCGATTAAAAACATGTAAACATGCTGAAACACGTAATACACGTTAGATTCTAGGCCTATACACTGAACCGGGCTGTGATACCACTTGAAGGACGCGGATCGGCCCGGGAAGCGCGAGAAATCAAAAAATCGATAAAATATTCGATAATTAATGAAATTAATTCTGATCAAGGGGTGTACCCTTGATCTTTCTCGGGCATTTGGTGTATTAAATATAAAAACATAGGCCAAGAAATCATGAGAAAAAACAAGGAGCGAAAACTATAAATGGAGTTTTACCTTTGTCATTTTTCTCGTACGGCTACTAGCGTTATCTCCTCTCCGTTTTTGTTTCTGGATCCGTCCACGACAAGACCTCGATCTTGAGATCCTCCCAAGAATGACACACCACCACTAAAGGATGTGGAGATTTCGTGCAAGCAAAATCTCCACAGAAGAGATGGAAATCAAAACAATCACTATGAATTAACGTGTTTTGATCTCTCTTTCGTTTTTCCTTTTGATCTCTAAGATTAAATGAAAAACTGATATGGAGAACATGAGAGAGAGAGAGAGAGGCACGAATTGGTGAGTTTTTAGAGGCCAGTATGTCTTGTGTGTGTGGCTAGGGTTTCATAGAGGTATATATATGACCTAGTCATACACATACTAGGAGTCCTAACCTAGTTAGGCTCCACAACAACCATCCTAACCCTAGCCACCCCTTAAGCACAAATTTTGGCTTCTAAATCAGCCAAAGAACCTTCCAAAAATATCCTCCTTCACTTAGCCAAGGCCAACCAAGGCCTTGGGCTTGTATTTAATGAACCGGGCTCGATAGGATCAAGCTCACGTCTTATGGACTTATAGTAAATCTATTTTAATCGTAAGCCCAACATTAAAATCCTTATCTTTTAATCTAATTAAAAGATCCAAACCCATGCTCTCTCTTTCAATTTATAAATCCAATTTATAAATTGGACCAAGCCCAATAAAATTAATACAATTAATTTTACTAGCTAACTTGAAATTCTAATTAATCCAATTAATTAAATTTCAAGTCATCCATCCAATGGATTGGTCTAAATAAATGATCCAAATATTTATTCTCCCAAAGATTAATTTAGTCCAATTAAATTAATCCGACTCTTCTAGAATTAATTCCAAATTAATTCTATCACACTATAGAGGTAGGGTGTGACTCTTTAGGTTCACCCTCAGCTAGACTTGGGCATGTGTGACCAATACAATTAATTAAATCTAATTTAATTAATTATTTTCAATTATCCCATAATTGGAAATGGCCCGTTACCATGGGTGGTTGTCTAGCAACAGTCCATGGCGCTAGAGACTATGTTAATGTTGGCGTGAACATTTAGGCTCCGAATCCATACGAGTACAGTCCTACTGTCAACCGTCTCCTGGACTTAGTCTAGGGCATGGAATTGGGTGTCGGTTCCCATCCTTGACTAGGCAACTATTCTTAACACTCGAGATGCGTTTACTCTACTGATCCGATCTAGGAAATATATTCCTGATCGATCAATTGCTTTGGACAAAGACTTTTAGAGTCTAAACCATCTCAAGGTTCATGGGAGAACTCTCTGTCATATAATGACAGGGGACAGATTCTCTCTTGGAATCCACCGTCCTCGCTACATACTCCGAGTGCACTGGATAAGGCTTATGATGACCATGCCTCATGGCCATCGCTCGCCAGCGTCGGATACTATACATGTGACTGCCATGATTCCTCAAGTCAGAGGACTAATCTCATACTATCAGAACCGGGAATCCCAGTCATACCGACCAAGCCTTAAGAGGCTTCCATATGACAATTCCCGCGATTCACTTCAGTCAGTTGACTACCTGGCCAACCAACCCACTAAAACTGCATGGACTACCTACGTCTCCTGCCAACGAAACACAGCTGCAGTACTTAGTGCAAGTCTCAATAGGATCCTCGATGCCCAATCTCAAGGTCCTCGACTTGGAACGTTCCAAACCGACCCTTAGGAGTTGGTTTCATAGCTGCCAAACTTATGCGCAGCCCAACTCCACGGGTTTACCTTTCAATCCATGGGCATTTCATTGTGACATTAAAACCCCGTTCAATATTAGTGGTGCTCAACGAAAAATATTGCCATCTTGATGAATTCTTACCGTATTCATCAATGTAATAATATTTGATAAAGATTATCGAATGGAAAATAGCCAATCCAATTGGCTTTTGGTCACCCATTCCAACATGTGCAAGGTAATGATCATGCATCAGAACATCAGGGGTTAGAAACCCAAAATAGAAATGCCTCACCACCAGAACCAAATCCTTTTATGCTACAGTTCATAGAAATTAAGTAGAGGATAGCTCCACAACCACAACCACAACCTCAACCCCAACCACAGGATGCAGTTATTGATAAAAATTATGATGTAGTGAGGAGATAGGGGGCGAAGGTATTTGCAGGTACAACTGATCCTGCAGAAGCAGAAGAATGGTTGAGGAACACAGAGAGAGTGCTAGACAGAATTGAATGCACTTCCGAGCAAAAATTGAGGTATGCGGAGCCCTTGTTCGAGAAAGATGCTTTGGATTGGTGGGAAACAATTCCGGGGAGCAAGAATCGTCCAATCACCTTGACTTGGAATGACTTCTTGAAGGAATTTGCTGACAAATATACCCAACCGGTCTACAAAAATCTAAGAAGGTTGAATTTCTTAAACTGAAGCAGAATGAGTTGTCTGTTGCTGGGTATGAATTGCAATTTGTGAGGTTGTCAAAATATGATCTAGAAGAGGTGAGTACTGATGAACTAAGGAGAGACAGGTTTGAGAGAGGGTTGAGACTCGAATTTCGGGAGAAAATAGAAATTAAACCTCCGAGTTCTGGCGCATTGCTTGAAGTGGCACTGAGAGCAGAGGTGACATCCTTTGAAAGGAGTTCTACTGAAGCTAAACAGAAGAAATTGACGGGTAATTTGAATCCTATACATGGACAAAGTGGTGCAGTTTCTTTTAGGGGTCCTGGTTTCTAGAGGGGTTGCTATAGAGGCCGAGAAATGGGTCAGACCAGTAGGTCTCCTTCAGTGTCTTCTGGTAGAGGAGGGCCTAACTCGATCGGATTTGGGGGAAGACAGGGTCCAACCAGATCATTCAGTGGAAGATTTATTCCTTCTTGTGCCAACTGTGGTTGGAGACACACTGGTGAATATTCGGGAGCCCAACCAATTGTGTGTTATCGTTGTCATCAACCAAGACATATTGTAAGGGATTATCCTACATGGAGAGATAATGCCAGGGGATCTCAGATTTCAGGGCCTAGTAGTGTTGGGGAAAACTCGCAATGAGCTGGAACAAGTAGAGGGCGAGGTAGAGGTGGTCGAGGTGGCGAGAATATTTCCACGACATCAACAGCGCAAAGTGGTCAGCCTCAACCCGAAGTAAGGGTGTATGCAATTACAAAAGAGCAAGCTCTTACGCCACCCGAGGTTATTACTAGTTCCTTTTCTATTTGTGGTTCTAATGCACATGTGTTGATTGATCCAGGATCTACTTGTTCATTTATATCGCATGATTTTGCATCCCATGTACATGCTAGTATAGAATTATTGGGACATGACCTATGTGTATCTATGCCTGCTGGTGGGGTTATGTTAGTTAATACAGTGCTGAGATCTTGTCCGGTAGTGGTGGAGGGTGTCACTCTATATGCAGATTTGGTTGTAATAAACCTTAGGGAGTTTGACGTTATTTTGGGGATGGATTGGTTGTCTTGTAATAATGCTTTAGTGGACTGTCAAACAAAGGAGGTAGCTGTAAAAGTCAATGGGCAGATGAAGATGGTTATAATGGGGGAAAGAAAAGGCATACCTAATTGTTTAATATCTGCTGTAACTGCCTTTAATTTAATTAAAGAATGGTGTGAAGCTTATCAAGCTAGTGTACATGATGTTACAAAGGTTAGACTGGGTGTATCAGATGTTCCAGTTGTGAGGGAATTTCCTGATGTGTTTTCCGAGGAATTACCTGGGTTACCACCTCATCGAGAAGTAGACTTTGAATTAAAAACTATTCTCGGGGCAGCACCTATTTCGATTACACCGTACAGAATGGCTCCGTTAGATTTGAAAGAACTAAAGAAGCAGTTAGAAGAGCTGCTAGATAAAGGGTTCATCCGGCTTAGTATTTCACCTTGGGGAGCACCAGTGTTATTTGTCAAGAAAAATGATGGGAGTATGAGATTATGTGTTGATTATAGACAGTTGAATCGAATTACAATCAAGAACAAGTATCCTCTGCCACGGATAGATGATTTACTTGATCAGTTGAAGGGTGCCACTGTGTTCTCTAAAATCGATTTAAGGTCGGGGTATTGGCAATTGGGGATTGAAAAAGGGTCAATTCCAAACACAACTTTTAGGACCAGGTATGACCATTATGAATTTGTTGTTATGCCATTTGGGTTGACGAATTCCCCTGCTGCTTTTATGTCTCTGATGAACAAGACGTTACAGCCATTCCTCGATCAATTCGTGATTGTGTTTATTGATGATATTCTGATATATTCTAGCAGTCATGAGGAACATGAGCAACATTTACATGCAGTTCTGCAGATTTTGAGAGAAAAAAATAGGTGTACGCTAAGTTTAGCAAATGTGAGTTTTGGATGGAGGAAATTTATTTCTTAGGGCACGTTGTTTCAAAAGAAGGGGTACAACCTAATTCGGCAAAAGTTAAGGCTATTATGCAGTGGGAGCCACCTAAAAATGTATTGGAAGTCCAAAGTTTTTTGGGATTGGCTGGTTATTACAGAAGATTTGTGAAGGATTTCTCCGTGGTTGCAAAACCTCTAACAAAATTTGCTAAAAAAGAATGCACCATTCAACTGGAATGACAAATGTGCTCAAAGTTTTGAAGAGTTGAAGAAGAGACTTACCTCGGCACCTATCCTTGCTTTGCCGTCTGGGGATGGAGGATATGTGGTATATACTGATGCTTCACGACAAGGACTTGGGTGTATTTTGATGCAACATGGGAAGGTTATAGTTTAAGCTTCGAGGCAGTTGAGGTTACATAAGATGAACTATCCAACCCATTATTTGGAACTGGCAACTATAGTACATGCGCAGAAGATCTGGAGGCATTACCTGTATGGAGACATTTCAAATATTTACGGATCATAAAAGTTTCAAGTATATCCCAACATAAAAAGAGTTGAATTTGAGGCAAAGAAGGTGGATTGAGCTTTCGAAGGATTATGGCTACACCATTGACTATCATCCTGGAAAAGCAAATATTGTGGCAGATGCCTTGAGTAGAAAGACAGTAGATGACCTTGCAAGTATGATTTGCTATAATGTGGAGTGTTTGGTTGCCCTCAGAGCTATGGATGTGCACTTTAGCATTGGTGGTGACATGTTGTTGGCTACAATGCAAGTAAAGCCATCTCTTAAAGTTGAAATCAAGAATGCACAGGATAAGGATCCATATTCGCAGAAAATGTAGACCAAAGTGTAAGAAGGGAAGAACAATTAATTTTATAATACAAGATGATGGTATGCTATTGAATGGGAAATGTATATGTGTGCCGAATGTAGAGGAATTGAGAATGGAGATTATGCACGACGCGCATTACGCAACGTATGTTATGCACCCTGGTAGTACTAAAATGTATCGGGACTTGAGACCCTATTACTGGTGGCCAAAAATGAAGAAAGATGTAGCGGAGTTCGTGGCGAGATATTCAACTTGTCAGCAAGTAAAACAGAACACCAAGCACCGGCCGGTAAGCTTCATCCTTTATCTGTACCTGAATGGAAGTGGGAAAAGATCACTATGGATTTAATTGTTGGATTACCACGTACGTTTAGAAAACATGATGCTATTTGGGTGGTTGTGGATAGATTAACTAAATCTGCATATTTCTTGCCCAATTCGTCAAAATGATTCTTTGGATAAACTGGTTGAGTTATATGTCTCGAAAATTGTGAGATTACATGGCA
Source organism: Sesamum angolense (assembly GCA_034509725.1). Taxonomy (NCBI): domain Eukaryota; kingdom Viridiplantae; phylum Streptophyta; class Magnoliopsida; order Lamiales; family Pedaliaceae; genus Sesamum; species Sesamum angolense. Next base: position 24,072 of record JACGWL010000605.1, read on the forward strand.
TTCCTACCTCTATAGTTTCTGATAGAGATCCTCGATTTACTTCTCATTTCTGGGGAAGCTTGCAAAGGGCTTTAGGAACGAAATTGCATTTCAGTACGGTGTTTCATCTTCAGACAGATGGACAGTTAGAAAGAACGATTCAGACGTTAGAGGATATGATGAGAGCCTGCGTTATTGAATTCAAAGGGAACTGGGATGACTATCTAGCACTAATGGAATTCGCATACAACAACAGTTTTCACTCTAGTATTGGCATGGCCCCGTATGAAGCTTTATATGGAAGGAAATGTCAAAGTCCGATCTGTTGGGATATTGAAGTGTTGAGACAGCTTGAAGGGCCTGAACTAGTTCAGCAAACGGTAGACAAAATATAAATAGTTAGAAAGTGTTTGAAAGCAGCACAGGACCGATAGAAGAGTTATGCTGATAAGCATCGTAGGGAGATGGAATGCAAGGTAGGGGAAAAAGTTTTTCTAAAGGTGTCACCATGGAGGGGAATCTTGAGATTCGGTAAGCAAGGAAAGTTGAGTCCGAGATATATTGGGTCATACGAAATTCTCGAGCGAGTTGGACCACTAGCTTATCGATTAGCATTGCCAGCTGAACTGCTGTTGATACATGATGTGTTTCATGTTTCTATGTTATGGCGATACCGATCTGATCCTAGTCATATTCTGCGTGAACCGGAGATAGAAGTCTCGGAGGGATTGACATATGTGGAGGAGCCAATAGAAAGTTTAGATCGAAGTATAAAGAAATTGAGAAATAAAGAAATCCGATGGTGAAGGTCAGGTGGAGTCATCACTCTCCAAGAGAAGCCACATGGGAGGTTGAGGAGAACATGAAGGAGAAGTACCCATATTTAATCCCTAAGTCGGTACGTTAATTAAATTTCGGGACGAAATTTTTATTAGGAGGGAGAACTGTGACATCCTTAGGATTTTATACTTAATTGGGTGACTAACTAATAACTATTATGAAAATTTTATAATAAATTATAGGTTGAAATTGGAGTACAATAAAACTTGAACGGAGTGAATTGGAGCTCATTATATTAATTGAGAGTAAATTATATTAATTAAGAAATTAAGAAGGACGTAAAGGATATTTTAAAAATAAATAAATAAAATAAAATAATAATAATAATAATAATAATAACAATAATAATAATAATAATAATATTAAAAAAAAAAAAAGGAAGAGAAAAGAGAAAGTGGCGGGTGGGGCCACAACTTCCCACCGCCTCACCACCCTTAATTTAAATATGTATATGTGTGTACGTGAAACATTTACACATACACACACAAAGCACATTTAGGCACACAAGCACACTTAATTCACGCACGGCAGATGGAAAACAGAGGTATGTGATAGCTTGTTTTTAATTTTATATATAATTATATTATTTAATTAGCCTATTTACTAAAAATAATTTATATTGACCGGTGAATTGTTTAATCGGAGTATTTTATAATTTTGTCAATTTATATTGGTGTTGAATTAAATGTTCCAATTGACTTAAAATATTATAGTTGGTTAATTAAATTATTAGATTTGGTAGATTTAATTATTCCTGTAGTTAATATTTTCACTTTAGTAGGGCCTATTAACCAAATGTGTAATTATATGTATTCGGGTATAATTAAATTGTATAATAAACGAGAAATTAATAGAAAATTCATAGGAATATTCCAAAAATTGTATTTAAAGAATATTATATTATTAGAAAGGAGAATGAGGGTTTTAATCATAATTTAATTTAGGAAATGTTATTAAGAACGATAATTATAAAAAGATATAAGGGGTTTTATTAAACGAATTCTTACAAATTAATCGATAAATTAAATATATACCTGGGAAGCTAGTTAGTTAGAAAATAACGGTACGAAAATTTATATTTCGATATAAATAAAATACTAAATGATCAATTAAAAATTGTACAAATAATATGTAATATTATATTTAGAAATTATAATATTTTTAATATATTAATCGTATGCATTATGACTCGTTATAGGATTCGGGGATAAAGTAGAGGATGGACAATTCCTTGTTTGCTAGTAGAACGTCGTTAGATCGAGGTAAGTGAATAATTGGTATCATCTATTTATGTTTCCTTTCTTTGTGGTATTACTTTCATATAAATCTGTGATTCATGCTGAGTTGGTTTATCTGAAAATGTATGAGTAGTGGATGATTTAATTGGAATGATGAGATTGTGTACGTGAATTGAGAAAAACATTAAAGTATTATATTTGTTGGATAATGTGTTATTGATGTTTGTAAATAGAAATATGTCTATATATGGTTTTACGTCAATAGCTGCTTATAAGGATGGTGATATGTGAAATTGAGGGAGTGGTGAAAATTGAATATAATATGATGTGAATACCCTTTGATGTTGTTGAATAGCCTATGTGGCAAATGAAAAGAAAAGAGCTATGATGCGATGAGAAAATAGCTATGATGCAATATGAAAAGAGCAGTAATGCGATATAAAAGAGCTGTGATGCGATATGAAAAGTTATGAAGCGAATTCAAAGAGCTATGATGCGAAATGAAATTGATGAGCCGGCTGTCAAGGGGAATCACGCATGTAATGAAAGGTGAGGTTGAGTTGATGGAGAAAAACACTATATCACCTTCTGGTAAGCAGACTAGGAGAAGAGGAGTTTAATTGATTGTTATTGTGAGTTGGCTATATTGTGTAATAAACTCAATTATGTTGGAATTAAATTGATTATATTATATATATGTTGTTCATTTGCCTTGTCTGGACTATATTTGACGTACATGTATAGATAATGCCAGTTATTTGCTTATTGAGTTGCAGGCTCATCCCTCTGCTAATATTTTTCAGGAGTAGATCTTGAGGTGTCAGCCTATCGAGGGTTAGGTCCAAACCCCGCGTTCAGTCAGGTCGGGCCAGTATGCAGTTTTCTCCTAACTCATCAGTTGCAATATAACTCACATTTTGGAATGTATAGAGGGGAAATTAAAAATGTGGACAGTGAACTACTAGAATGGTTTACTTTGTGATGTTTGATATGTGCGTAAATATAATGGTGTGGGTTGTGATTATATAGGTTGTGACGTTATGATTGCGTGTGCAATATGATTATGTGCATATTTATACGTGTAAATGGGGTTTGCCTTAAGTATGATAATTAGGGGGGATAGCCGTAGTATTGGTAGCGGGTACTACAATTGCCTCCCACACAAAATGAAATACTATGTGGTATGTGCACATAATCTCAAAACACAAACACCGCAATACATTATGCAAATGCTACTTATCATAACAAGGGTAAGAAGCAAATCACATCACAACACTTCGTTTTGCCAAGTAGAAAGCAGGACAATCAAGCTTCCACAAAATCTATGGGTTTCTAAATGTTATCATCTTCGAAGCTAATACAATACCCTTTATCTCCTTATATCTACCTAAGTTAGGACGGATTTCGCTTTTCTTTCTTTTTTGGCCAATAGTAATTTTTTTTTCTTCCCCTTTTGTTTTGTCGTGGCATTTATTTTCTTTTTTTCCTTTGTTTATGCCTGCGACTTATGTTCTTTAGGCCGTTTTTCGATCTTTTGACGAGAATGACAACACTTGTGGTGAAGGCACCCGGTTACTCAACCAAAAAACGTCGCATTCTGGCCTTTTGACGCGAATGACAACACTTGTGGTGAAGGCAACCGGTTACTCAACTAAAACACGTTTTACCCAAAGTGCTTTGCATACTCATAGCTCCAGCCACCGTTTTACGTGAATAACAACATTTGTGATGAAGTTACCCAGTTACTAAGTGACCTAAACTAGAGGAGTAGATGTAATTCTCTTTTTCATACTGCTCTTTCTTTCTTTGTTTTTTCTTATTTTTTTTTTTCAGTAAGGGGAAGGGCCTTTATTTTTCAAAATGTATGCATGTCCCATGTTAGGGATATAAGGATCAATCGGGTTGGGTTTTAGCAAACAAATATTATTTCACATGAATCCTAAGATTTAGAAAAAGCGAAGACATTCCAACTCTCTTTTAAAGCAATTCAAAATGCATGAAATTATGCCTCAACAACTCCACATTTAATCAAAGCAACAATCACATAACGCTAGTGCACATCATGTCCTAATCTTATAACTTCCTAAATCACATTTAAATAATAAAAACAAAAGTAGTTTGATAGTATCTGGCGAAAGAAAAAAAACAAAAGTAGTTTAATAGTATAACAAAAGATAAATAAAAACTTAAAAAGAAGTTACCCTCTGGTTCGCATGTGTTAATTAACACTACACATATGTCATGGCATTCTTTATTTTCGAAATGGTTTTATCTCGTTTGGAAGGAGAATTGGGTCGTTCACATCAAAATTAGAATATGAGAAGTTTCATGTAATTGCAATTAAACCAAGAGTCTACTCGAAAATGATAAACAATCGCTGGCATCTCAACAACGAAATATGTCTCACAGAGCTTGATATAACAGAAGAACAATGCACATTGTATACTTGAATGATATAACATAAAAGTACAGCCAAATAAAACAGGATGAGCAACACCCACACCACTTGAAAACCATTAAAAAAACATCCAAGACTATTAATCAAAGAACAAATTGCAATAGATAAAAGAAAATTACCAGCCCATAATGTAGATAATAAATATCAAGAACTCAAGATAACAATACAAATATATAAAGGAAACATGCTTGATGGATGAAATGAAGAGTGGGAGCCAAGAAAATGATCAACTGTTTACAACCATTATCACTTTGCAAAGACTTTCTAGTTTCTGTGTCATTGTTTTCAAAGCCCTCTTTGCCACCTCATACATCTTCCATTTGCGTCCAACATGCATGAGGACAGAAGACAAACAATAAGTTTGAAATTCCTCAATCAAACTGCATGTTCACAAAAGGAATTAGTGTATTGTGCATCATACGACCATGTTAAATAAAATAAATTACAAATAGAACTTACTTCTAAAGCCTTCATGACTCCTCAAGCTCTACTGCCTTCTTTGACCATTCCTCCGAACTTTTCCTTATTGAGTTTACAAGCTTGCTTACCTATGTGGTCCAAAAATATTGAAACAACAAAGGCGCTGTCAAATCCATTAGATGTGGTAAATGGCTACACATATATATGAACTACCAATGCATTACTTAAAAAGATAAGTAGTTGGTAAGGCGAAACCTTAACCAACCATCAATCATTAACTTATAAGGTCATCATACTAACAAGAGCATCAATCATTCCATACACAGCACATGGCCGAAAGTGACGCTCTTATAAACAACACCGTTGTGCTTTGTTAGGTTGTTTGCCGGCATGGTAAGTCCTGAAAGGTACCTAAAAGATTTTATAATACTTATATTCCATATATTCTCCTCCCAGTGTCACTGTGCTACTAGTGCTTAACTCAATAACACCCAATCTTCATGCCCAAATATGAGTTTGAATTATATTCCTTCAATCCTTGACGAGCATAAAAAAGATAAATGTAGGAGGACCAACCCACCCATCTGCTCAAAAGAACAGCTAGCACAATCAATGAATTAATGAATGGGTTCTTATTCAATACACAACAGTGGAGGACAAATGATAAACAGGATATGATGGCAAATCAATACTCACAAACAGATATTTTCATATAGCAACCAAGAAATGTAAGAACTATTTAATAAACACAAATAGAAAGCCAGGACTGCTGCAACTTCAATAAAGTTACTGCCTCCCACAACCCTCAACTACAATCAAACACAAATGAATCCTGAGAATCACAATGAATGAGCTATTCATGAACAAGTCCAGTTAGAAGGACACGGGAGATTATTAAACAGTATATTTAGTTGTTTATATTACTAATTTGCAAATAGAATAATCCCCACCCCACCCCACCCCACACCCCAATCCAAAAGCAAAAGAGAGAACTATAAACTAGAGGGGGACGGGACAAGGACGAATTTGAAGAAGGTGCACATGTGATGCGTACCATAACATATGTTAGATGAGAAACCACAAATAGGAATACTTCTACAAAGTTACAAGCGCTAGGGTATAGTCCGTAAATAGTACTGTGAAGTCTCATTTCCATTTCATGCTAAACTATAAAATGTTGTCTATAGTTTTGCCATTACGAGAACCACAACGAGAAGGAAATCCCATAGTTAAACTCATTTAGATAGCATCCTATCCCATAGAATATATTTCCTAGAAGGAAGACGACTTGAGGAACAAAAGGAGTATACGCTATCTCCCTTTAAGCATACTTGAAAGTCTACTTGAAAGTCTTTCGCAAGTTTGGCAATTAGCATGTGTACTTTTCTTCCTTGTCTGCAGGGAACAGGATGGAAATCAGACCATCTAGCACTAATTAGAGATCTGTACGGGACAAAGTTCAAACATCATTTTATTGCCCCATAAATCTTAAACAACAAAAAATACAAATGAAGTCTATTTACATTGTTTTAGTTTCAAGAGATTGCAATATTTCTGGCACACCATAATTGCAAGCAATCATGACCGCTAAACTGGTTAAAATGGGAGAATAGATGAAATATGATAAAAACACAACTGCTAGATCAACTGTCAAGCAAAGTGACAAAATGACACTGACTTCAACGTGATAGTATGTTTCGCTAGCTTGCTTAAGTTTAGCTGATGTATCCTTCACGTTTACCAACTGTCCAATATGTAGCCGAGTTTTAAGCCAGATTGAGTAAAACCAGCATAAAAAACTCCACCGATTTTTATTAAATTTCAAGATAAAGAGCAACTGCGTATAGAAATTGAATAATGTATTGAAGATGCCAAGATCCTCAAAGAGCTACAGTAGTTCGATACAAGTCAGCACAAAGTACCGATAACATGAAGGAAACAGGAAGCACAGAGATCATGCTTATCCAGATTGGCATCATGGTACCATTTTGGGTGATACAGGTATACACAAAGAGATACCAGTTCAAAGCGTAAACCCCAATGAATTCAAATTCTCAAATTGAAGAGCCTGCTTAATTATTTCAAAGTTTCAAATCTATTAAAAGTCACATATTTTACAGAGCAAATACAATAGAAGGATTTTGGGTGTAGCTGATCATAAACCAATCTTGAGTAGCATAATCATTCATTATACATATATTCATAGAGCTTCACAACTCAGTAAATTACCAAATGAAACAATACTTGAGCAGAAGCTCATCACTTTCAATATTACCCAAACTGACTAAAAATACAAGAATATCAGAAATAATATCGTAAGACAAATTGTACATAATATCCTAAAAGTAGTATCTAACATCCCATCCCACATTGACGGATCAGAGAAGCTTACTCATTCGTCCACATAGTTAGATGCCAAAATCCTAGAGATTGCAATTGCATGCACATGTACATAAGTTTAACATTTTACATAGCAACTAGCATATCATGATTTGATAAAGGAATAGTAAAAGCATATGCACACAATGTGTCTACTGTTGTAGGCAATTTTAATATATTTCCATTATTGCACTCAGAAAATTAAATTCATCAATCATTCTCTAAAATGGTCTGATACTTTATGACTTAGAGATATCCACAAATTACTTACATTCAGCTCTAACTAGCATGCATCATTCTACAACATCATAGAGTAAGTAGCATTCCAATTTGTGATTAAAATCATATATTACATAAATGAAGCTATTATTTGCATATATCCCAACTTCAATGTGATAATTGTTATCTTACCGGAGGGTTTTTGCACAGAGGCATGATTTAAATGGGCAAAATCTAATCTGATCTTGCAGCATGGTGAAAGCCAAACCTGATTTTGGATCACTGGATCGGGCTAAGAAGGATTGTTCAAATAGCATTAACGTTTTGCAATACCATAATTTGATGCCTCCATCTCTTACTGCCTCTCCCCCCCTGTTTTTCTTGGTTTCTATCCTCTGGTTTTTTGGGTTAGAAATGAAAACAAGAAAAAATAAATGAAGGTGAGAGGGTGAAACTATGTGAGTGTGGGTGGGATTTGATAATGGGGAGAAAACGGTGGTTTGAGGGTTTTTACCAGCAGGGTTTTCCTTTCTTGGATTTTTGCCCACATCCGCCGTTGCTTCTCCCGGGTGTTGTTGTGCATAGGGACACCATCACATTCGCCGCACCACCACAAACTCCACCTATTTTTCTTGATTTCTTTCCTCTAAGAAGTGAACAGAGGATAAGGGAAATGAAGGTTAGAGAGCTTGATGGTAGGTTACGTGAGATTTTTTTTTTCTTTTATTATTACTTTGGCCCAATTTGAGTTTATAATCAGACTACTGAATCATATCAACAAAGCAGAAAGTAACACAACAACGAGTCATTTACTCCCTAAATCCAAAAATTAAAATTACAGGCATTAACAACAGTCAAGCAAATAAACATCAGAATCCCAGGAAAAAAATAAAGGGAACAAGAAACATATATGAAAAAAAAGGGAACATACCATCGTGAAAAGTTGATCCATCTGTACGTGGTGAAAGTGGACAAGAATAAGAGCAGTGGGAGTTCTGAGTGGTCGGGTAGTTTCTAGATAGCGTGCCCATACTAGTACAATCTATACGAGTATTCGAGGGCTTACGATGGGTGTTGTTTGACGTGTGAGACTCGCAAGAGGGCTTTTACTGGTACGGAGATTCTGTCGATGCCACCAACTGTGCAGGGGAGGGAGGCGTATCATTGTTGTTGGGGGTTTTCTCCGATGGGGTTTGTGGCGTGAAATGTGGAGAGCGGAAATGAGTTTTCGAAATGGATGGCGCCCATGTTTGGGGGTGGTGGGCTGGCATCATGGCAGTACCTGGGCTTTGTTTTTCTGAAAAAATTTCAACGACTTCGAAAAGAGGGCCTTCGTTGCCAAGCGGGCCGTGACCTCCCCCACCTAAACGGCCTCCAAAGCGACCACCATGGTCGCTTTCGTCTCTGCCGCCCGTGACGCCACCGTCGCGTCCCCTGGGAGGTCTCATGTTGTTTGCAGCTGAATCACGATGGGGGTGGGGGGAGTTGGATGTGGGTTTTGGAGAAATTGGTAGGAAGACAGAAACGTCTTTTTAGGGTTTTTTCAAACGATGAACAGGATGTCCAGATGGGTAAATTTTAGTACTTTTACAAAAGTACCCATGTATTTTCTTTTATTATTTTTTTCCCCAAATTTGGGTTTATAATTATTTAGTTGTGGAGAAGAAATGTTGCAAATTTTGATTATAAATAATTGAACTTTTTTATTTATTTTAAGTTTTTGTTTGGCCCTATGAATAAATAGATAAAATCTAGTATCTAATGTAAACGTCATAATAATTCTTTTTATATATTCATAATAAATGACAAAAAAAAAATAATTATCAAAATAAAGAATTACTCCAAAAATAATACTTGACAAGAAATGCAATATTTTTTATTCTTGTATAATTAGATCTGATCTCAAGAGATATTTCTTTGCAGTCTTTCTAGTCTTATAACTATATCTAATAAGGGGAGCTAAATCGAATGAGGATGTTCCGCGCGCGCGAAAGGTACCTAGAAGTATTTCTCAGTAGTATTGAACTTGCCCTTCTTCCTTTCTCTTTCTCTATTCTCAAGCATGATTTTAACAATGAAAAAGTGCATTCGGTCTTCCCGTGGTGAGGAGCACGAACAAGCAGCTAACTCTTATTTTAGAGCTTTAATAGCTAGCCAATGCCTTTTAAGTCTTGTAGCTATACCCAATAAGAGGAGCTAACGAAGATTTCCGAATTGTATTATAATTGTAGCTAAATCAACGAGTGATTGCCTCTCGGGTGAGAGGCAGGAACGGATAATCGCCTTAGGCTGTTCCGCATTTTTAAGAAAAAAATTATTTTAAATTTGTTGCATATAATATATTTACAACATATCTAGAAAATTACCTTACTGTTACTGCTTTATGTTCTAATGATATTTAAAGAAATAAAAGTGTTGCAACTGACCCATTTGATGAGAATCCTAAAAGGGCAGTTACATAGGTGACTTTTCATTGGGAAAAAAAATGGTTATGAAAATTTAACAAGATTTACATAATGTAAATTCAAAATAATTGTGTAGATATTAGGACTTTATTGTGTTTTGATTGAATCATAAATATTTTCTTGGTTATGTTTTGCTCACACGTGGGATCGAGAGACTCGATTACCAATAGAAGGTTTTTCATAGCCATAACCACTACCAAAAAGAATAAATTGTTTTTTATACTATAAATTTCTATAATTTTAAAATTATAGTAAATCAATATTATGTGTCACGGTAATAAAAAAGATTAGGAGTGTACGTGGTGTGGGTTGGGCCAATTTTAGGTAATTTTTTGCCCAAACCTAATGTTTGCGATTTTTGAAAAGTTTAACCCAAACCCGACCTGACAATCATCAAAACTACACTTTGCAGTATAATTGGATTTGGGGGGAGGGTCGTACAGTTTTTACGATTTTAGTATAAAGTCAATCACTTTTTTATAATTATTTGTCATGATATATGCATTTTCCTGAAGTGAAAAGTTTAGAGGGCTATAAGAGCTGAATTTTTCTGTAGTAGAACAAAATTTTAAAATTCTGCTGCAAAATAATGTATTTTTTTTTTTTTTGCAGCAAAATTTGGAAAACTGTAGAAAAAATATGCAGTAGAATTTTTCTGCAGAATCTGCAGCTAGAGAAATTTCTAAATTTTGTTGCGTATGTAGCAGGTCTGGTGTTGTGATGCTTATTGTTTCCTACTTTGTCAAGCAAGCATGCGGACAAATACTTGCAATAACAACCACATATGAAGTACAAAAGTAGGAGAAAACTACTTTTACTAGGTAAAACCTAGCCTCCAAAATTAAAAATATGTAATTATTGCTTAATCATGCTTTTCATGAAATTAGACCATCACATACAACCACAACTAAGTCTAGATCTAATTTAATTAGAGAATAACAAAAAATTCTAATAAAGTTAACCACAGAGGCCATGTTTACGAGGCCAGACTAAGTAAGATATTTGGGCTTTTCCTCAGCAATGGGTTGTTTCCTTGCAAAATTGACAGCCCACGAGAAAAGACGTAAGCCCGATATCGTCACCGATTAAGCCATTCTTTTTCATCCCGCACTTACACCTACGATTCCTATCTTGATTTCCAGGATTTCACAAATTCCAAAAATTCATGTCTGTATGGCCCCTAATTACACATGTAGAATGTCCAATTTGTCCCTCATCACCTACCAAATTAATTGAGTGACAGTGTTGCTTCATTTATGAGCTGTCAGCAACTTCTTCAACTCTTTTTAAGTTGTGAAATGGTGAATTTGCAAAGACCCACTTGCTGATGGTGATGTTAGGTGAGTATTTCTCCACCGAAAGACTGTGCTTGCGGCAAAGGTGTGCAACTTTGTTATTGAATATTATAGAGATTTTTTTGGCTTCTTTCTTTTGCATATGTACTTCTGCAGAATTTACAGTACATGTAGGTTTAAATTCTCTTTCATTTTTTTTATTATTTCACGCAATTTGAACAATCAAATTTGCATCGTTCTTCCTTCAATCAGATCTGGGATGGTTTGAGGCTTGATTCTAGTAGAAGGCTTGTTTATCAGTTTGGATCCGAAGGTTAGTTAAGGACCCCCCTTGTGTACCCTATTTTCACTTATTTTACTACTCCTCCATTGTTCTCTATGGTACTTTAGTTGCATTAACTATGGTGTCGCATATTTTCTCTTATTTGCTTTGTTTCTCCTGTCCACTATTGTTACGTATATTAATATTTGACTGCAGTGCACAAACCTGGTTTGTAATGCCAACCCCTTCTCCTGCCCCATTTATTTGTTGCAATGATATAGCATACGAGCGTTCGTACTTTCGAGTTCAGTTACTTTGGGGACCACGGATACTATTTTATTAATTGAATACTCTTGAAATATGGCTATGATCATGTCAGTGTTGCTTTTGTTTGTGCATATCTTATAGACTCGACATTTGTATTTCCGTTACTTAAGATGAGGTCAATACAGAAGGTTACATTGGCTTGATAGTTATACAAGAGGTCACGGACGAGATTATGGTTGCACTCACACTTTTTACGCATGTCATACATTACATCAACTCAGAAACCCATTACGAACCTCAGACTCGTCGTCGGAGATACACAATGAATACTAGGATACCCGACCCACTTGCATAGGCTTGTCTCTATTTCTGATGAGTCATGCTTGCGTAACCTTCGTATGGATCGCAATGCTTTTGCACGTTTTTGTTATTTACTTGAATACTCCGGAGGTTTTCGTCTACAAAGCATCTCACTGTACCCGAACAAGTGGCCATATTTCTTAATGTTGTGTCCCATCACAAAAAAAATTATGTGGTGAAACACGACTTCGTACAGTCTGAGCGCACGATTAGCAAATATTTTCATCAAGTTCTGAACACGGTAGTGAAGCTATACAAATTTTTCCTTGTTCAACCAAGTCCAATTACCGACGAGTGCATGGACCTTCGTTGGTGGTTTTTGGTAAAACTTGTAATGTTTATTCCTAGTGTGTTTATCTTAACATTGATGTTTATTTTTGCTCTTATATGTACAATTTGAACCTACAAGTAAAGGGCTATCTAGGAGCTTTGGATGGAACCTTCATTGAAGTCAGAGTGCCGGAGCATGAAAAAGGCCGATACCGCACCCCTAAAGGTCAAGTTGCCATCAACGTGCTTGGGGTATATGACCCAAATATGCAATTTATTATGTTCTTGCTGGATGGAAAGGAAGTGCAGTGGATAGTCGTGTTCTACGTGAAGCCGTCAACAGAGAAGGAGGACTTCGAGTTCCTACAGGTATGGCTTCTAAACCAATTCAATGTTATATGATAAAATTGTATATAGCTTGTGATTTTATCAATCAATGTCATTTCCATGGTGTTTTAGTTTTCTATCTACAATGAACCTTGTTATTTGTCTAAATAACTGATACTCACTATTTGAAACAATCTTTGCAAATGTCCTAGGCAATTATTACTTATGCAACAACGGGTACGCAAATACAGAAGGCTTCTTGAATTCGTATAGAGGTGTGCGCTATCACCTACGTGAATGAGATCATGGCTCGGGAGGGACTCAGAATCGCGAAGAGCTGTTCAACCTAAAACATTCGTCTACCTGCAATGTGATTGAGAGAACTTTTGGGCTGCTTAAAGTTTGGTGGGGTATTTTACGCAGTCAATCATTCTACCCTCTAAAGGTGCAGAATAGGATCATTCTGGCGTGTTGTCTTCTGCATAAGTTTTTACGCAAGGAAATGCCGAATGATCCCTTAGAAAGTGAATTACCGATCCAACCTGAGATTGCAGACAGAGTCTAATCTAGAATATGTCTCAACAATTGAGAGTAGCCCGTGGTGTCCACTTGGAGGGATGCATTGGCCACATCTATGTACAACGAATGGATGAATCGGTTGTAATCTTAGTACGCTATGTCCACCATTCCCAGTACTCATAAAAATTCCCCAACTGTGTAGTAGTGTTACAATTGTATGAAGTGGGCTTGATTGGGATGACAGGCGGAATATGGTCACGATTGAGGTGCAGCTTAGGATGATTACGTAATGGTATGCATACACCTAACTACATTTCCCGCATTTCATAAATTGTAAATGCTTTTGTTCAATAGGGGTGTTTATTTGGGTAAAAACTCCATCGTTGTTTCTGAGGGACCCAACCGCCAAAGGGATGCGTCACAAATCGTGGCACTTCTTTACCACCTGGAAGGAGATATTTGGGAAGGATTGGGGCACTGGAGATCAAGGATCGGACCTTTTCAAGGAATCGAATGACATCCGACAAGAGGAGCAAGAGGACACGCAAGAGTGTTATGTCCCAACCGCGGAATGGAATCCGGAATTTCGCTTTGTTGGCCCCTCAGAGGAGCCTCCCATATCCTTCAATATGTCTGTGGATCTGACAGTCAACTCCCCAAGTGTAACTAAATGAATGGGTAGTAATTCAAGGAAACACAAGATAACTGAAACTAATTCTGATATCCCAGAGCTAGTAGAAATGGTTTCTACTTTTTGTGAATCGGCAAACACGTGTTTGGGTACGTTGACTCGTGTTCTTGAAAATGAATTCGGGGATCCCGATGAATGTGCTGTGGTAATGCAACACGTTAGGGAACTAGAATCCTTTGATGAAAACGAGCATTTGATGGTTGCAAACTGACTAGTGAAGGACCCAAAGGAACTAGGTTTTCCTTGGTCTGTCAAAAGATTCCCGCATCAAGATGGTAAGATTGATGCTAGCCGGTAAGCTCTAGATTGTTGAAGACATGTGCTAACAGTAACCCGATGGATTCTATGTGGAGCACTTTCACATTTTTTGTTATTATGAACATTGAGCTATGCTAACGACTGAATTCACGTTAATTCCACTTTTTAGCGTTGGTCAACAGTCTTATGACCAACATGAATTGTCATGTTGACACAATGTAAGTTATTATGTTTTATGATCTTGGACATTTCCTATCTTTGTTATCCTAATTTTAGACATCTCGGCCGTATTCATTCAGATCACCTTCTATTACAATTTTCAAATTCTACTTTTTGATATGAGTAATTTCTAGCACAAAACTATATTTTGGTGTGTGTCACGTAGGATAGAAATCATAGAATTTGGAATCTTGTCCGCCAATCCAATTACAAAGTTCCCCTTATGACATCTTTATTTGTTATTGAGTTTAAAAAAAATACGAGTTTTTCTATACCTAGAAATTGTTCCATCAAAAACACAAAAGTTACAAATGATATCCTCTAAAAATCATTCTTTATTCCCTCTATAATTTTCAATCAATTCAAGTGGATATTTCTAATGCATATATCTGAAGGCTTAATAGTCATAATATTTTTTCACCAATAATTCAAAACGGTACAAACCAACTACATATGGACACTCTATTATACTTATGCAAAATGTGAATACTAAACAAATTCATTGCAATTATTAAAAATACTACCGAGTTCATTAAACTAGTGAGACTTAAGGGGAGTTCTATTGTGTAGAGTATCCATCATCCAAAGCATTGATTTGTAAATTAAACATTAAACCCGGACAAGGATTTCTTGGTGGCACTTATCAATGCCCCCTACACAAAACCCCCACACAAAACCCCCACATTCAACCAAACACAAAATAACATCCAATTATGACAACATATCTTTCTCGCGGGACATAATAAAAAGGTAAACTGTGATTTATTCAGTCATCATTTTTGCTTGATACTAAATCCACCATTTCAATTGGTTCTTCTTCCTCCGTCCCCAGGAAAACGACGTTAGATTCATGCTCGCTGCATGAATCAACCTCCTCACTGACATATTCATCTCTCGCGTCCCTTTCCCCTACGTTGATGTTGTCAGGCAACGGTTGAAAGATTACCTGCAGCTGATTCCAACAAGGCTCGTCTATCCAACGATAGGCTTTGAAGAAAGGGCATTGCTGCAAAAGATGTTGTGTTGACCAAAGCCAATTCGGTAGTAACAAAACTCATATAAATTTTAGTGAAGTCCAAAAGTAGCAAAACATGGGATTGTGGAGGACATACCCTTATCAGTTTATTCCAGTCCTCACGTTGGCCGATCATCCGCCTCATTCCATGTGAAAGCTCTTTTCTAAAATCGTACGGAAGGTATCAAATCGTAGACGAATGGTACTTAGCTTGTCTTTGAAGAACTCCAACGGCCACTGACGTTCAGCATAAGTATTAACGGTTGTAGCCGCATATTCCAAAGAGGTCTCGTTCAGCTTCCAAGGTGTCACTTGCTTCTCCCCGATCAATACTTGGGCGTAAAGCATGTTGATGAAAGCAATGTCCACTTGTTTGGTCTAGGTCTTGGTGTAGAAGTACCTACCTTGAGGCATAGGTTTCTTTCTACTAGGCATGGTACCGGGTTTGATGTGGTAAAAATGGTGAAGATGAATGTGTTTGGTAGGAACTTTTGGAAGCACTTGTAGAAAGTGGTATTCATTTTTGACATTGAATTTGCAAGGGATTCATTACCACAGAAACCCTTCGTCTTGCCCGCCATCATGACCTTCTGGAGTTGATTAGACATTCAAGGAGAAATCCCTTCGAACACGAAACATTGGGTGCTCTTCAGACTTCCAACAGGCGTGCAATGGATCTGCTTTATGGGTTTTCAAGCCAGGAAGTTAATTATGCTTAGCAAAAACTCGAAATGTTGATTGGCCTATTAATGGGTGTCTAGACTAAATATCACTAAGCTTTAGCTTACCAAATTAAATTCATTTAAATCTCAAATTTGGAGTCAACCTTTTGTTTTTTGTGGTGAATGTATGGATAATAATTATTACTGGCTAATGACATGTATTTACCTTACATTAAGTTATCACTTTTTTTTTTTTTTGAAAATGTACATAATTTAATACCTCTTACTAAGTGAAATCTTAAATGATTTAGTGGGCATATTAATAAAAATTAGGTAATAGCTTATAAATTGAAATTAATATATGATTCAAATTGTGTAAATTACCTTAAATCTTTAAATATACAATTTTTTTATCCTCTATATTTAATTTGCTAAAATTTAAGCTACTTAATAAATTATATTTTCCACATAATTGATATAGTGTATATAGATTATATTACAATTACTAACAAATATAATGTATCATGTAGAAATCGTTAAATTAATACGGCATTCTGATGATTGTGAAATAATAGTTTTGGATGTTTGTTTTGTTGGTAAGGGGTGTGATGGCCTGAGGTGAAGTAAATAGCGCAGGACTTATGTGGTTATGGTCGTAGCGGCGGTAGTGAGATTGGGCGGTGCGGGATGGTGTGAGTGAGGGTGGAGATGTATTTATAGATGGAGAGTTGGATAAGGATGTTGGTGTTTTATGTTGGGAGGCTTGCGACGAGTGTGGTAGATAGTTGTTGAGTGGCGAGTACTCTGGGAGTGTACTATTTGTGGTGGAATTGAGGTGTGTGTAGAGAGTGTAGGTGCTAGCTAGGAGATATTATCTGAGGGTATAGTGTGTATATCGAGGTGGTAGTGGACGATGATGATGTAGTGGTGTTCTTGATTGCTATTCAGTAGTGTGTTAGGAGATGTAGGTGGGGTGTGATGAGTTGGTATGAGATTGAGAAGCTTATTGGTGATATGATGGATAGTGTGTAGGGATTAGTCGTAGTTGGTGAGGTTAGTTGTTAAAGTATAGAGATGGATGATGTCTGTGTGAGTATATGATGATATGGGGAGGTGTATCATTAGCGATCGCGTGTGATGTGATGCGTGGGTATGGTAGGTGTAGCTTACTGACATGTAGTGTGGTAGGTGTATTGTGAGATGTGAGGTGATTATGTGTGGGTTGATTGTAGATAGAAGCTAGACTTGAATGGGGATTGGGTGGGTGAGTTGGGTGAATTATTTTATGTTGAGTGAGGTTGTGTGGGTTTGTATGTGTTGGTGATGTGTTGGTAATGGTTGCGGTGAATTGTGGGACATGACATGTAGGTTGTGTTTTATAGAGTGTAGTGAGATAGAGAGTCGTAGTTGCGTGTGTAGTAAGATATGTTTGTTGGGATGTATGTGGTAGTAAATTATTCTAGAGTGGGATATGAAGTAATGTGATTGGCGTGTGTGTATTGGGGTGGTTGTGTAGAAAGATGTAAAGATTAGGAGATTGTGATGTGATGTAGTGGTTGTATTTTTGTGTAGGTGTTGTAAGTGTGAGGTGTTGATTGGTAGTGGAAGAGGTAAGGATTGCACAGATGTGGTGTAGTGTAAGTTGTGTGTAGTTGTTCCGTGTGTTGCGATGTAGTTGATGTAGGAGTCGTGTGGAGTTGTTTGTGATAGTGTGTAGTGTGAGAAATCGTGATTAGGAGTGTGCGGTATACGAATGTGCGCTGGGGTAGATTTGTCGAGTATGTGAGTAGGAAATTATGAGGTGTGTTGTGAGTGGGAGGCATCGAGGTGTGTGAGCGGTGTTAATGCGCTTGAGTTTGTTGTAGCATGTGTGAGTGGACGTATGCGGCTGTGGGGGATTTGGTCGCATGTGTTGTGGAGTAGAGATTGCAGGGTAGTATGGTGTTGGTTATGCATGTAGTGATGAGTGTTGTTGGATGGATTATGTTGAGGTATTGTTGGGTGGTGTGTGTGGAAGAGATTGTATGCTGTTTAGGTGTGTGATGTGATGGTAGCTTGGAACGATCGTTTCGTTGTTAGGTTTAGATTTGGTTTATATATGAGATGAATTAGTTATATAGGTTAATTGGGTTGGATGCGTCGGTATTCTGAGTTATGTTGTATCGTGTGATATGCAAGAGTGTAAATATACGATTGGTTGTAGGCGTGTGCGGGGTGTTGTATGTCAGTAGTGATGGGCTTGCGGTTGTGTGCGAGGTTTTGAGTGTGGTCGCGAGCAGTGTGGGTATATGGTAGAAGAGGATACTGTGGTTTGATGGTGTAGGTTGGTATGTGAAGATGTGGTTGTGGAGTTTAATATACTCGCAGTTGATTGTTAGTGGGAGCATCGTGAGTCAGGTGTTTATATATAGGGTTGAAGGGAGATTGTGGTGTTGTTAGGTGTGTAGATAGTATAATATATATTATGATATACTTAGAGTGTTGAGATGGATTGATGTAGGATATAGTGGGTATGTAGTGAGGGTGTGTTGGAAGGTGAAGATGTAGGTATGGAATGAACATAATGCGTGAGTGAGTGGTGAGTGTGGTGCTGTAAAGATGAGGGAAAGCTAGTAGTGTAGAGTGTGTATGGTGTGGGGATGAGGGGAGTGCAGTTGTAGGTGCTGGTGAGAGTGTTGCGCGCGAGTGAGATGTGTTGGGAGGATGGTGTGTTGATTGATCAATGATGCTGATGTTGTTTGGTGGATAGATATGGGGATGGCTAGTAATGTGTGGGTGTGAGGTAGGAGTGGGGTTTATGGGTGGTTGGTTGGGTTGTTTGTGATGGTTGTGGTGCAGGGTGGTGTGGGATGGTAGTGGTATGTGTTGTTGGGTGTGGAGTTTTGTGGGAGGTTGTTGTGTTTAGATTGGAGGAGGGAAGTATGGTGTATCGGAAACGCGGTGAGAGGTTGAGGGCTGAGTGGTTCGGGGTTGTGTGTGGCGCGAGGTGGTTGTGATGGGGTGGTGGGTAGGTAGATTGTAATAGAGAGGGATAGTTGTGTAGCGGGGTATATGCGAGAGTGTGTTGTGAGGTGAGGATGTCAGTGATAAGGTGTGGGAGATATGATGTGAGGGTTGATTGAGGCGCGAGGTGTGTGTGTTTGTTGTTCGGTGTGATGATGGTGGGTTGTCGGATGTTCGTGGGATTGCGGGGTTGGGTTGATGGGGTGTGTGTGATGTGGGGTGATGAGAGTGGGGTGTGAGCATCGGAGTGATTGTGTAATTGGGAGTGGATGACTTGTTGTGAAGTGGCGTGATGTGTGTGATGGTTATAAGGGCGTGAGAAGGTGTTGGGTTAGTGAGGGTGGTTGTCAGGTTGTGAGGCTGTGATGATATGATAAGGTGGTTGAGGGTTGGTGGTGTGGAGTGGGTATTCGTGGTGTGCATGGAGGAGGGATGTGCAGGGGAGTAATGGTGATGGTGTGAATATGTGTGAGTCGAGTGTTATGGTAATGTGTGTTGGAGAATTAGGGTGTATGTTGGGTTATGCAGATATAAGGAGTTATTGATGAGATTGTGTTGGGGTATGAGTTGAGCATATTCAATGGATTCAGCGTGAAGATTTGCTGATTATGAGTGCGATTGTTGTTGGGATTTGGTACGTCTGAATGTCGTAGTTGTGGTGAGATGTTCAGGATGGAGGATGCGTGCGGGGGGTGAGTGGTGTGTCTTGTGTTGGGAGTTTGTTGAGTGTTGAAGGGTGCGTGGATGTGTGTGAACGCTTAGGATTACTGGTTCGGCGGTGCGGTATGGGTGGATGTCGGATTGTCTTGTGTGATGTGATGTGTAGTGGTGATCTGTAAAGGGGTGATAGTAGGTAGTTGAATGTAGATGCGGGTCGTAGGTGAGTAAGAGATGTGAGGCGTATTGGTAGGATGACTCTGGTAATAGTAGGGTGCTTGTGATCGTAAGTGAGGATGGGGTCAGGAGTTATGTGGTGACTAATATGTGTGTGGCGAGTTGTGTTGTGGTTGAGGATGGCTGTGATGATGAGGGTGTGCGGTGTTGGGGCGGAGGGGTGAGTCAGCTGAGTGTGTGGTGGATTGATGAATACAAAGACTTAAGATCAGTCGCGGTTATGAGTAAGTCTGGTCTTTGTATGTCGGAAGTTAGGTCTGTATGCGGGTAGTGAGAAAACACTCGAATTGTTGTTCGCGAATGATCCACTAGCAGGTCTACAATATTAGGATTAATAACATTCATATATATATATATATATATAATATACAGTCTTACATCCGTATCCTCCGACATCCCCACCTACCTCGTCAAGTTGTTTTTCTTAAAGGGAGTACCGTTAGAAGCGCTACAGTTGGCTGCTCCCTCAGACTTGGCACTTGGAGAGCTTTCCATGACCACGGTTTTTTTCTTTGTTCCAGAACTAGTGATGCCCGGCAATGGAAGCACTGAATCCGCGTCGTTGTTAGTTTGATGTTACTCGTCCATGAAGTTCCAAAGTAAGGAGCTTGAGTTGGGGCTATCAGTTACATAACCACAAGGAAAAGGATCACTTGCGTCTTTCTCCTCAAACTTGATATTTTCTACCACAATCAATGCCTTCTCGTTCCCGGATTCAATTTCTTTTAGCTCTGGCTCGTGTACCTCCACTGTCCCAGAATCAGAGTCGACGGGCTCAGCAAATAGCTGGCAAAGCTCCTTCCATATGTCCTCGTATGCATTGACATAGCATTTTTCGATTTGTGATTCCTAGGTAAGATTTGTAGGGTACAAGTCAAAATGCAGAATAGATTAACTTATCTATTCGAATAAGTAATAATTTTGTGGTTATGGAATCCAACACTATACATTCGTACCTTTGCAATTTCTTTCCAGGTTGCATCAAGGGCAATAACAAACCTGAGACGCTTATTCCAGACCACATCACGACGGTTCACCAGCTTGTTGAAGACATCAAACCTTTCACGTAGAAACTTCACAACGTACTTTTCCAATCATTGTCGACCTTACCGCCATGGGTTTCATGACTTCAGCAACGGGCGTATAGAATTTTTAGCAGATGAAATTGGCCATTTTTGGCATGAGCAATTAACTTGTCCAATGTGTTTTTTGTTTCCATTTCTTTTGTTCATCGGGAATAGTAAAACATGTAGCGTTGGTAGTAGTATCCATCGGGCCACATGATTGCAGAATTGAAATGCGGACGTGGGTGTTATAGTAGGTGCAAGTGTGCTACTTCTTGGGGTTTTGGCTTGATTTTGCAAAGAAAATAGAGGCATCAGCATCTCCATTTATAGTTGGTGCATGTGGAAAGAGGTATTGTCTAGCTAGATAAAGCATGTACAACTTGTCTTCGTGGAGTGTGGAGACATTAATACATGGTTAGTAATGCTGCAAAAAGGCTTTGCTAATGGAGATGGTTGGCGGGTAATAACCATGCAGCAGCGTTGGATGGGGATTGGACGTGAAAGAGTGTTAAATGCATGAAGTGAGATGACTAAGTTTGGGTGCCGCCAATTTGAACATATGCTATAAATGAGAATTGCCCAGGTGATTTAGTCCAATTGATAGTTGTTTAATCACAATTAATGAAAGAGTAATGGTGGGTTGTTGGTTGGCATAATTTATTACATCAACCGTTCACCAAGTCTTAGGTATGAACCATAATGTATACATTTATCAGAATTTAATTGGCTAAATAATTGATTTCTCAGGAAAAATAGCTTGGAGAGTGAGTAATGGTTAGTCATAGTTTATAACCGCAACAAACTATAGCATCTTCAGGAAAGGTAATATCAGAGGTTGGCGGTTTAAATGTAAATAATTGAAAATTAACCGCGTTATTATTGTAAACAATGTAAGGATCGAGGTTTCAAATGAGAGAGACTTTAAGGAAACATAACATGAAAACGTTAAATTATCCAGAGGTCAAAATTCGCGTTCCACCGGTACCATTATTGCTGGTGGGAAGAGACAATAAAATGAACGACTTATGTATATAGATTTTAAAAGAGATTTATAGTTACACTCTACTTTGTATTCCTTATAGTTTTTATGTTTAGTACGAAGAACGACTTATTAAGCAATAACCTTGAAGAAATGGGTAAACCGAGAAAATCAATATTATATTAATGCACATGGTCAAAGTACATTTCCTAAAAGATTAGAAAAATATTAAACTAAGATGTTCACAACACAACATAGAGCCGATTAGGAGACATCAGGGGATTAAGGCAAAATAAGTAACAAATCTACACTATCTACGACTTGCACGATCTATCATGATAATAAGACTTCAAATGCAACTAGTTACGTCAGTCTAGTCAAAATACTTATATGTGCACTGATCAAATGAAACCCAGATACTAATTCGTCAATGCAATAAGATTCCCTTAACTACCATTGAGACAGTAATTACCCAAACAAACAAGGACATGAACAAGCACCTTTTCAGACGCTGGACATGCAACTGCTCAGCTTCAACTCGCTCTTGCGCTTGTTTAAATGGCATTATCAAATTGAGATAAGCGGTTAAGTAGCCGGGTATAACTTTTTAGACCTACGACACATTGGATGATCTACCCATTGGAATGTAGCACAGTAACGGCCCTGAACGTAAGAACGAGATGGGTAATTGGAACACAAATTATGATAGGAAATGCAATGATTTAATGCTGCATTAATCACTGTTGTGCAAATATGGTGACATTACGCAATGTAGTGCACAAGTCATATAACAAAAGCATTTGAAAACGCACCTCTCCACCGGGACATCCACGAAATTGTCTACCCAGGTTTATACTAGTCCACGACATACGTACAACCACTTCCTTACCGCAGGTGCATATGCGCACAATGTCATCAGAAGAAGTAGAAGAAGCTTGCCTATTTGTAGAGCGACCACCCGAATTCGTGCCCCTGCTGAAACTGCGTAGAATGACCATTCTCCATCAAATTAATCCTAAAATTCAAAGTGAGTTGTTCAATTAACTAATCAAATTATTTAACAAAGTGTAATCAGTTGGTATTGCTCACTTACAAAAGTAGACATCACAATAAGAAATAGTAATTTTCAAAAGCGGCTTACGGAGCATAGCAGTATTAACCCTCGTATGAATTGTTGACATTGGATCCACTATAGCCCCCAACACTTCCCGAAATATAAAGTGTAACCATTCGGAATCAGAGTATCGCGAAGCAAACTTTTAATTCGCAAACTTTTAATTCACTAGTTAGAGAATTGTATTTTATGAAAGACTTTTAGGAATATGTATTCAATGGTTACTAGGTTATTTGGGACCGACGACGTAGTGGCACCCATTGAAACAGACTATACTATGAAAATTGATATAGCAATACAAACTTCGACATGACAGAAATTCTTTTTTGCACACCACGAAAGAACTTTGTCCCTAAAACCTTAGATGGCCAATGTCAAAACCCTTCCGTTTAATAAAAACACAAAGAATATATTTTCCAGATGTGTAGTTGCTAGGCCAGTGTCAAAAAATTAAGTTTCGAGCTCACCTAAAATGGAGTCGTGAATTGGATCGCAAGAGATCTTTTTAGGAAGACTGCTCACCAACACCAACACTCCGTATGTTTGAGAGATTCTTCAGCAAACACCCTAATGCGTAACAGGGAAGAATGGGAGCGAGGGAGAGCAAAGAAGAGAAAGAATTTGACAAGAAAGTCTCATCATTATTAAAAGGGTCAAAAGTTGAATTTCATTCTACACAGTGAATGGGCTAGAGTTTTAATAAACATAATATTATTTAAAAATTTGGGATACAATCGGCCTTAGTAAACAATTTATTGTTCTCTCTAATTTTTTAAATCCCAACGGGAGTCCAAAGTCAATCCACAATGCCAGAAATCCATCTGCCTCGTAAAACATGGCCAGAACCTAAGTGTTGATTCAGTTTCTAGCCACTAGAAACTGAATGAGGTTGTACCCAATTTATAAAAAACAAGACTTAAATGCATAAAATCCCCCTATGTTTTAAAAGTCAGCTAAAATTCCCATGTATTTCAAAAATAGGCAAATCACCCTCCCTATTTTTTTAAATGCAACTCGATTGCCCTCTTCATTAAATATAGCTAACGGCGTTAACTTTATTATAAAATAACAACTATACCCTTATTTAATATATATATATTATTTTTTATTTTAATAATCGTTGGATCTGCATTGATTATACCAAAGTTGTTAGATTTAATCAATTAATTTTAGCTATTGGGTCTTAAATTTACAAAAGAATCAAGGGTTCATATTTTACTAATTTTAATATACATTATTAAATAAATTATTATTTAAAAAATAAATTAAATAAAATTAACCCACCCCACCCCAACCCGTCGACACCCTCCCAACACCTCTCAACCCCCCGCACCTCCCACCCCCATTCCCACTTGCCGCCTCCCACAAAAAGGGGTGACGTGTGGCTGGGCGACCGCTTAGCTCAGAAAAGCAGTTTTGGGCGACGGCTGCGTCCACCGTCGCCTATTTTGTTTTATTTCTAAATTTTGAATTTTAAAATAACTAAAAAAATTATATTAAATTAAAAATAATTCATTAAAATATTTTAAATATAATTCAAGGAAAGTTTTAATTTCAATTTTATTATTATAAAAATTATTTAAATTTAAATATAATTTATTTAAATACTTTTACCTAATGACTAATTTAAATTATTAATATTGTATATATTTTTATAATTATTAACATTTATTAGTTAAGATATTTTAAATTTAAAAAATAAATCTACTATATTAATTTTTATACTGTGATTTTAATTTAAATTATAAAACTTAAACAATTTATATATATATATATATATATTATATATACATTCATATTTTAAAGTAAATACATTTTAAAAAGTATTTTATTTTTAAGATAGATGAAAATGCAAAAAAAAAAAAAAATCACTCAAACCAAGTAAAAGATATACATGTGAAATATATAAACATCATGAGGGTATTTTAGTAAAAAAAAACTCCAAAAAATAAGGTCAAACTTCAAAGGCAGCTAAAAAACATATCCAAACTCACAATGAGCACGTGCAATGCAGCTTCCGTTAATTACTAACGGGAGGGTGTTTTTTGCTGAGTTTTACAAAATCACATGTGGAGTTTTGGTCTATTTCGAAAACTCAAGGGAGTAAAATGCATTTTAGCAAAAAAAAAAAAAAAAAAAACAACGACATACTATTTGATGAAGCACAATAATATTTCCAGTCAATAACTTAGTATAATGCTATTCAATTGAAATTGGAGCTCATAGCAATTGAAAATCATCAGACAGTGTAACAAATAAAGCTACCAAAATATTTAAATTTAGGAGATCGTTAGTTTATCAACCAAGTACAATGAATGAAAACTAAATTGAACAACATGCACATAGGGGAAACTTTTTTGGCAATGAATAGTGTCAAAAACCTCCATAGTGTTTGGTTTTGTTTTGGAATGTTTTGGAGATAAAGAGAAAAAATAGAGATAAATAAGTGTGTGTTGGAGATAGGATATATTTGGATTTTTGTGATGAGATAATGTAAAATAGTTTAAAATATGTGGTGTACGTTTGATGTTGGGATTTGTGAGATAAAATTTATTGTTTATTGTTAAATCATGTCTCTTTTTTATATATACTTATATATATGTGTGTGTGTGTATAGTATTTTGCTTGTGATTGAAATATGTATGTATATATATGTATGATTAGATATGTATAATAAGACATATACTTGGGATGAAAAAAAAAGGGCAAAAAACACACCTAGACAAGGTGTAAAAACTTGCAATCCAAATATTGGATTGGTTTTGGCCCATTCCTTCTATTTCGTGCTCCTAGTTACCTTAATCGTTATTCGATGGCAATGGCAATTTATGGAGAAGATACTACTAATTAATTTGCTTACTTTAGATGTTGAGAACATATGATGTTATTTTAATATGGCAAATGAGTCAAAAGGGGTAGGAGCCATGCGCCACATCTTCGGAGCCAAGATCAAGAATTGATGATGCTTGGTGGGATCTTCCACAGGTCTCTTTGTTCATTGAATTGATGTATGACCATTACAAGAAAGGACAACTTATCTCATATACATTTAGTGAGCAAATCTGGCGTGAAATAGGTGTTGAGTTGTACAAACATAATAGAATACAAAACGCTAGCACAACTTAGAGGTAAGGCTAACAGACTTCGATGCTTTGGTGTAGGTTTTATGATTTGGTATACAAACGGACTGGCTTTTGTTGGGATTCAAATATGTGCACTGTCACTGCTAGTGAGGATCGTTGGGCTAAGTGGGCAGCGGTAATTGTACATTTCTAATTTCATTTTTAAACATATATTCCTTTCATTTATTCTCATACGTCAATGAACTATCAACAATTGTACAGGCTAATCTGAGGGAGTATGGGTTGAGAAAAAGGGGTCCTCATCATTTTGATTTATGTATTAAGATGTTCTCCGCTTCTGTAGCCACATACAATATTGCCCGTTCCTTCGCCGTGCCACCTTTGGACACCAATGACGATGATGAACTTGATGTACGGCATCCTACAATGGAGCCTGTCAACATATTCTCAATCGGGGCTGTGAATCAATATTCAAGAGCATCAAGAGGAGTGCAGCGGAAGGGGGGATAGGGTGGTCGTTCAAATAAAATTGATTCTTGCATTGATGCCATAACGGTTTGTAGTGAGGTAAAAACTCGAAAGCTGGAAAAGATTTCCAACGACGATACCGAATATTGCATGTATGTGCGTTCTAAAATGGAGGGAATACTGCGGGAATTGTTCTTTGTGGCGCAAGATCAGTTCGTGTTAAAGGTTAGGTTCAAATGTTACTTCTCATGACTGATGCGGACAAACATGCTTTGGTTGAGAGACTCGACAAGTAGCCTCTTTCCTATTGTCACTTGACTTCTAAACCCATGGCTTGGAATGCTTTATTAAAAATTTATTGACGTTAGAAGATGTTTCTATAACATATCGTAGTCGACTGTTGTACTTGTATTTGCTCTTTGTTAGTTAAGTTTGGTTATATATCTAATGACTAGCTCTACATTCTGTTATATACTTCATATTTATTTGTGTACTTGTTTCAACTGCTAGCCATTTAACTTAGTTTAGCTGTAATGTAAAATTACAATACGATCCATCTTTTAATTAAAATTGCAATGGTTGGAAATCCGAATGTAATCCGTTATATGTCATTGTAATTCCATACCTTAGCTCAGTTTTTTGTCATTGTAATCCCATACATTTGTTTGATGATATTAAGGGGAAAGAGAGGGTCCTAGCAGGTTTATTTTAAGTTGATTAACAACATATTTTGTGGAGGGGGCTTTATACACAAATTTAACAAAAAAACGCAAGATTACTTTTGTCACTTTACTGTACACAATAATTATGTCTACTGTTTATTATTAATTTTAAATTACTTAATTTTTAATTAATAACACATTCTAATAATATTTATTTTAAAAAAAGTGTGTTGTCCTTATTTCAAGTAAAATTGTACAATATGATTGCTAGGAATTTTGTAGACAACTAATAAAAATATTTAACTTTACAGTTTATTGTACACAATAATAATGGAAAATTGGCAAATATAACGCTATTATTGAATTTCAATTATTTATTTTAATTATTAACCAATTCTAATAATACTTATTTAGAAAAAAAAAGTTTGTTGTCCTTATTCGAGTAAAATTGCACGATATGATTGTAGAGAATTTTGTGTAAACAAGTTTAATAAAAATATTAAATTTATTAGTTTATTATACACAATAATAATGGCAAATTATATATTTATAAAAAAAATTAAATTATTTATTTTAATTAATAACATATTCTAATTTTTTTTTTAAGAAACAATATAGCATCCGCTAGTAATACTACGGCTATATCTCCCCTAATTATCATACTTAAAGTAAACATTATTTACATATATAAATATGTACATAATCATTATGCACACGTAATCCCTACATCACAACCAATACAATCACAACCCACATTATTAAATATATACACATATCAAACATCACAAAGTAAAACCATTTTAGTAGTTTACCATCCATATTTTTAACTCACCTCTATACATCAAAAAATGTGAATTATATTTCAACTGACGTGTTAGGAGAAAACCGCCATACTGGCCCGACCTGATTGAACGCGGGTTTTGGATCTAACCCTCGAACACCTCAAGATCTACTTTTAAAAAATGTTAGCAGAGGGATGAGCCTACAACTCATAAGCACAAACTGGCATTGTCTATACATGTACGTCAAGTATAGTCCAGACCAAACAAAATAAGCAACATATGTAGTGTACTTAATTCAGTTTCAACACAAATAAATTTTATCTAATACGTAGTCAACTCACAACAAAATAACCTATTAAACTCATCATTTCCTAGTCTGCTTAGGTGATATAGTATTTTTATCCACCAATTCAATCTCATATTTTCACCTTTTATAAGTGGAATACCCCCTTTGTAAACCACAAAGAGCAAGCGGTGTCGTTTATTTTCTTCCATGAAGATCACCGAGGTCAATTTATCCATGAAGAGCCATCGGGGTCGTTTATTTATTTTTTCGCACATAGAGTCACCGAGGCTAATATATCCACATAGAGCACCAAGGCCAATTATTTTTTCCATGAAGAGCCTTGGGCACCAATTAAAGGGGTAATCACATAATAATTATATTCAGTTCTCGTAACTCTCTCATTTCCACATGTCACCTTTCTTGTAAGCAGCTAGTAACATAAAACTATATATCAAAATATTTTCATTTCCAGGCACCAACAACACATCATACAACAATGGATTATTTCAATGCATCTCCTCACTTCACGTTCACAATATAATCGTTCAAATTAAATCAACCAGCATTCATATATTTCCAAATTAATCAGTTTCAGCACGAATCACATACTTAAATATAAGTAATATCACAAAGAAAAGGAACATATATGGATAATACTAATTATTCAATTACCTTTTACAACGCCTTACTAGCAAATAAGGAGACGTTCAATCCTCTTCTTTATCTCCGAATCCTATAACGAGTTATAATGCATACAATTAATATATTAAAAATATTGTAATTTCTAAATATAATATTACATATTATTTGTACAATTTCTAATTTATCATTTAATATTTTATTTCTATCGAAATATAAATTTTTCGTACCGTTATTTTCTAATAACTAACTTTCCAAGTATATATTTAATTTATCGATTAAGAATTCATTTAATAGAACCCCTTATATCTTTTATAATTATCGTTCTTAATAATATTTCCTAATTAAATTATGATTAAAATCCCCATTTTCCTTTCTAATTAACATAATATTCCTTAAACATAATTTTCGAATATTCCTATGAATCTTCTATCAATTTCTCGTTATTATATAATTTAATTATACACCAACACATATAATTACACATGTGGTTAATAGGCCCGATGAAATTTAGTAAATTAACTATAATAATAATTAAATCTACCAAATCTAATAATTTAATTAACCCACTAAAATATTTTTGAATCAAATGGAATATTTAATTCAACACTAATTTAAATTGATAAAATCATAAAATACTCTGATTAAACAATTGATCAGTCAATATGAATTACTTTTAGTAAATGAATTAATTAAATAATATAATTACAATAATTAATAAAAAATTAAAATTAAAAATGATGCATGTTCGTTCTTCCGAAAATGGAAAAGAAGTTGATGATGTGTTTGTGAGATAATAATATGTGTACTAATAACACACATATATATATATATATATATATATATATATATGTGTGTGTGTGTGTGTGTGTTGTTAAGTGAGGCCGTGGGGTGTGGTGACCCCACCCGCTACTTTCTTCTTCTTCTTTTTTATTATTATTTTTATTATTATTATTATTATTATTGTTATTATTATTATTTTATTTAATTTTTTTTTAAAATATCCTTTACATCTTTTCTAATTTTTTAATTAATATAATTTGCTCTCAATTATTATAATGAGCTCCAATTCACTCCATTCAAATTTTATTATACTCCAATTTCAACCTATAATTTATTATATTAAATTATTTTTTTCTTAATAGTTATCAGTTAATCTCCCTATTAAATATAAAATTCTATGGATGTCACAAACAAGTTGTTATCCTTACTTCCAGTAACATTGCACAATATGATTTGTTGGGAATTATGTATTAACAATCTAAACAAATAATGTGGACAAATGTAAATTGTACTTTTATAGAAGATTTGGTCAAGAATTGCATTCTTTAATAATTGTGTACTTTGTGGCCAGAGTGGTAGGTGCCTTTGCATTTACCTGGTGGTTGCTCATCAAATGATTTAACAGTGAAGGTTCACTACAGTGCTTTCATAAAATTCACTAATACCACCTTTTGATATCTAACTATGATAGAATACTTTTGAGCAAAAATAGACCGATGGATGAATCAAGCAGCAATACAAACTCGTCTCCTCCTTGTAGGTCCAATTCTCCTTGGCGTTGAGGATTTTGGGGAGGTTCCGCCATCATGTTGGGGAGAAGAGAGGGGAGTAAGCGGAGGATACTTAAATTCAGTGGTTGGCACTTGGAATTGGGAGAATGGAGTCTACCTCAATGTCAGAATCATAGATCTCGTTAAAGAATGTACCAAATGAAGAAGAGTCACCCGAGCTATAAGAAATGTGGGCGAACACAGCAGGAAAAATGATAGTTACAGAGTCATTACACAGCGGGGATCAATCCAACCTGCATTGCCACCGAACAGATCATCAGTTGCTTCTTCATCATCGCTGATGATGATGATCTCGTTTTCTCTTTGTCAAACACCAAGCACAGTTCATTCCACAATGGCTCGTATTCATTCATATAGCATTGGGAAATCTTCTTCTCCTGTATAAGGTTTGCGTCGAGCAGTTAAGACTAGTTAAGAAAATAAGTAAAAAAAAAATTGCCATTGAAGAAGAATAAACACAAACCATAATGATTAAACAAAAACCAGGCAAAGTTGGTCCCAAACCCCATCTTCAACTGTCAGCATGCGCTCATTCACATTCCAAACAATGCCCGCATGATTTGCAATCCATTGAAATGTGTAGTGCCTCCCTCGAAGCTTGTCCAGATGATTGTAACCCGAGCTATAAGTAACTCGAGAGCTGTAATTCTTATTCACATCGAAAATGGTAGATTGGATAGCGTGCACATTCCTTCCAGCAGGATGAAAAATGCCTTCTTTCTTTAAACCGAGCAACACTTGGATGAAGATATTCTCCGTCTCCCTCATCCATCTCTAGCTATAGAACATCTGGGATTGATAGTAGTACCCATTTGACCACTTGTTAGATGAAGCTGCTAAGTGAACAAGGTTAGGCCTGAATTAAATATGAGAACCAATGGAGGGGGTGACTTTGTGAGGTTGCATCCTCCATTTATTTATAGAGATTTCCATGCACAATGACTACATAGAAAATAGATCCAGACTTAGGGACTTTTCAATTAGCAAAGGTCACCATTAATTTCACTGACTTTACGAAAGTAAAACCCTATACATCAAGTAAACAAAATTGCACCAGTCAACATTTAAGGGGGAAGATTTGCAAAATCCATAGCTTTGTCAAGCCAATTTGCTCGTTATCATTAATCCTTCCAGTTGTTCCTCACCTTAATTGACTACTAACGCCCAACCACCCTTTTCACTATTAATGAATTCCTACATGAGTTAGGGCTTTCATGAAGAATAATCACTCAATTTATTGTCAAGTGTCACTCACAAATAGTAAAGCAATTAATTGATTAAAGAGAGATACTTCCACAAATAGTGTAATTAGACAATTGCAGAGATGTTATTAATGATTTAGTTATATTTTATTATTAAAATAAAATAATTATGTATATCTTTAAGACATATTGGGATAAGAATTGAGATGTAAGATATTTTTTTTTTAGGTTTTTATTTTTATATTCTTCGTATTGCATTTTTTTTAATTTTATGTGTACAATTAAAAATATATAATAAAGAAATATGTTATATATATTGTTTCAATGGATTGCCCTGTCCTAATTCTTCAAAGAATTTCTTGTCGTCATGTCCGTGTTCATATTGTTGCTGTATTTTTTATTCAATTTTTTTTCTCTTTTTTGGGAGAAAATGAAATAATTTCATAAATTTAGAATAATTAGGTTAATACATGATTACACAAGTTTTACAAGAGTAATTGGCCAATGATAAGTTATTCCAAGGAACACTACATACTCTCTAAATTTAAAAATAAATGGAACAAAGTATAATTATAAATAAAAAGACAAAACTTACTATGATTTATGAAAATTACATTAAAAATAGAAGGACCAAACTTCCACAAAAAATTGACTTAAAGTTTCGGACCCTTTCAATTAAGGGTGGCCCAAACGAACACAACAATAACTGTAATTTTAATAAGTATATGAAATAAATGGCATGTGTTAAAAGCCTAATATATATTACTCAATGAATTGCAGATATGGTATTGATGAATTAATTAATTATATTTTATTATTCAAATAAAATAATTAGGCATATCTTTTAAGATATATTGGGTTACGAATTGAAATGTAAAATATGCTTTTTTTAGGTTGTATTTTTATATTTTTCAGATTGCATCTTTTCATTTTACGAGAAAATGAAAAATATAAAATAAATAAATTATATTATATATACTCGTTTTTGAAATTTATTTACAAAAGTTAAAATAATTACCAAAAAAAAGGCTTTAAAAATGGAATTAAAAGGAAAAGGGAGAAATAACATATTTTCTTAAATGGATTTCATAAGAAATGTAGCGGGAAATAAACCCATTGATGAAGAAGATATGTACTCCAGAAGAAGCTTCGTACATGATAGGGGTACTATTGTAAATTTAGATTATTGTTACCACCAAAAAAAATACTTTTTTTAAATAATTAAAGAAAGTCAAACTCAGAAATATCTAAACAAACAATATTTTCAAATGTTTCAAATCCAAAGATTTACAAAACAACATTTAGAAGTGAAGAAAACCTACAAAAATTGAATAACAAATTCACTTTCTTCAATGAGTTAAGACACGGCCAAATCCAGATAAAATAATGGCATATTGTGTTGCCTTCCAAAAGAAATCAAGCCAACTCAATGGGTTAATTGTTGTGTCATGAAGGATGAAGGTGAATTGTTGATATGGGTACTTAGTGTTTGGCGTAATGAAACTTGAGAAGATGAAGGTGAAAGTGAATTGTTGAAACGGAGGAAGGACTGAAGGTGAATTGCTAATATGAGTCTTGGGGAGATAAATGGTATTTTTATTGACTTCTGGATTATTTTAATTTTAAGTTTGACTAAAAAAATTAAGTAAATGATAAAAATTGACAAGAAAAAAAATTGTCACTATATCTTATCAACTAAGTGACAACAAAAAAAGATTGTCACTAAATTAAAATTTTTGAGTTGCAACTTACAAGTTGTCACTATATTGAAACTTTTGAGTTACAAAAAAAAATGGTCGCTACCTAAAAATTTTAGTGACAAGAAATTTTTTTTGTCACTTTAATAATATAAAAATATATGATATTATAAATATATAATCTCTTTATATAGCTTAAGAATTATCTAGTGTGACACCCCCTACGTAATTACAGTTCATCGCATAAGAAATAACCATTTAACCTGGTAAGATAATTTTATTTTCACTAATACAATATTTAACCCTCATGGAAGGACATATGTCATCATAATTTTGTATCCAATCCTCAACCCTAGTATTTATGAACATAAGAAAAGGAGAGACGTGAAATTTCTAATTATTACAAAAGTTTAAATATAATTCACTAAAAATATGATACAAAAGTGATTATGTAGCTAGAGCTCCTAACTCAAGATTTCACCACTGATCTATCTATTAATACTGATGATCATCTAGTCACTATGGCCTATCCCTGACAAAAAAAATACGTGGCAAGGGATGAGTTGCAACTCAGTAAGTATAGCTAATTAGTCTATATGTACGTACACAACAAGTAAAATATAATACAATCATACAAACCAATGAATATTCACCATATAATATCAACATATATAAGAAGTAACACATACCCACTATTATATATCCGTCCACGACATCACCTATGATGTTATCGTTTATTTTCTTAGGGCACTGCTTACCCAAACCGGGGTACATCATTCAATCCCAAATCGGGGTATATCATTCAATGATTTTTTTAGCCATCAATATCTCAATCAGTATCACATAATATACACCACTCTCCACACTACCCCAGTGTATAACAATATCAGCACATGATATCACAATGGACATGGCATTCCCACACCACCCTAGTGTGTAGCTATCAACACAGGATATCCCCACTGCCCGGAATACTCCAGTGCCCTTCGCGACATAGTACCTAGCTTTATATCATATATCACGTCATCAATCACATCCTCATGACAACCTATAACCCATCATCAATTAAATCATCGTAAACCATTGAATGTGCCACTGGTTAGGTAAGCCAATCCTTTCATCTTAGTTCCCAATATTTTCATCATTTAATTTCATCCAATAATTAATTTTCCATTGATAAGTCACCGCCCAGTCCGCTCAACAATCAAATATAATATAACAAAATAATCCATCAATCTTTATTATACACATAATTGTAAATAAACACATTTAGACATCTTCCTAGAATAACAACGTAATCCAACAAATAACCAACAACTAATGATCAAGTATATAATACAAGTATGTACGTATCCATATATATATATATATATATATATATATATATATATATATATATCCATTTTTCTTACACCATAACCTCATATAAGCATAAAATGACAACTCCACAGAACAACAAGACAATCTAGATTAAAAAAAGAAAAAGAAAACACAATTCACGATCAAATATACAATTTTGGGTTGTGGTGGTTTTAGTGCGGCGGATGACAGCAATGGCGCCGGCAGGGCGAAGTTTCTTGATGATTTGGGTCGCCATAGCCTGCTACTCTGAGCTGTGGTTTTTACTTACAGCCTGCAGGGGTTCAATGCTATTTTCAATTAGCCTCGATTTCTATCTTGGATCTATGATCCTCATTACATACTCCGACTATACTGGACAAGGCTTATAACAACCACCTCGAAGACACGGTCATCTCTCACTAGATCCAAGATATAGCAATCATATGCATGCGACTTCCATTATTCCTCAAGTCCGAGGACTAATCCCGTACTATTAGAGTCGAGAATCCAAGTCATACCGACCAAACTTCCAAGACTTCTATATGACGATTCCCGTGAGTCAGTTTAGTTAGCTAACAACCTTGTCAACTAAACCATTAAAATTACATATACGTCCTTGGTTTGTCACTAATGAAACACAACACCCATCTAATAAATGTAATACTTAGTGTAAGTTTCTATAGGACTCTTGATTCCCAGTCTTGAGATCCTCAATTTGGAACGTTTCAGACCGACTCTTAGAAGTTCATTTCATAGCTGTTATTCGATGCACAACCCAACTACATGGTTACCAATTGGTCTGTGGGCATTTGTTGTAATGTTAAATATCGTTCAATGTAAATAGTAAATAATAAACACAACAAACACATAGTACCACAGATGAATGCTTATTACATTAATCAAGATAATATCATATTCATAAAGATTGTTAAATAGTCTCCAAAAATCATCAATCCAATTGGCTTTCTGGTCACCTATTCTAATACTGACAACCTATGTTGATTGACCCACTACAATTGCATAGACGACTTATATTTATTGCTGATGAAACACGACACTCATCCAATGAATGCAATAATTAGTGCAAGTCTCTGTAGGATATATATATTTTTTATACCTAATTTCGAGGTTATCGATTTGGAACGTTTTGGATTAACTCTTAGAGGTTGGTTTCACAACTATCATCAAATGAGCAATCTAACTATATGAGTTATCTAATTGGTCTGTGGGAATTTATTATGATTTTAAAACATAGTTTAACGCAATAAGTAATTACAACAACACATCATGCTAAGAACGAATAACTATTCTATTCATGAAGACAATAAATTGATATATAGTTTTCAAAACTGGCAATTTAATTAACTTTTTGGTCAACTATTCCAACACAAATAATTGTAATAGATGCCAAATTTAATAATTATTAAAATAATAAAATTTTCATAACAATTGTATTATTTTATTACAAGAAATTGAATTTTCTTACAAAAAGTATTTTTTTCACAATGAATAAAAAAAATCATTACACAAAGTAACACATATCATGAATTGAACTAATGTTGTTAAATGAATTATTGTTCTTTTAATAATATTTTGAATTATCCCAATAAGTAAAATTGGTAAAAGAAAATGTTAGTTGTCATAAATCTAGAAACTAAGAAAATGGAGGTAAACGTTGCCACCAATATTTTTCATATTTCCCCTCGTTTTTAAAAAAAAAAAATTTTTGTATTATTTAGTATATGTATACAATTATGAAATATATTTTTAAATTTAGTTAATGTATATATAAATATACCTTAATTGTTTATACATTAACTAGAAATAAATAAATATTTATTTAATAATTTGAAATCGAAAATCTATTGAAACAAAGGAGGTGACATACGACTATTTAGAAAATCAATAATACATGTTATGGTGAGCTTCTACAGATGTATCATGAGCACCTAATGTCAATCAATAACTTCTCAGATCACACAACATATTATAGGAGGATGAGATCAAATCCATTCCAATTTTTAATACAAAAATAAATTCAACCTCTAAATGACATAAATGACACCCAAATTTTTATTGATTTAGGTATCACAATGTAAATTGAAGCAGATAAAGAAGAATTATTCTAGTGATGATCAAGAAAACAATATAGTTTTAAAGTGATATGTGTATATCTCTACGCCCAAGGCCCAAAGGCTTGGGACCGGCCCAGAAGCACTCCCCTAGCAAACGAAGTCCAAATCATGAAGGAGTCCAGCCTCGGCTTGAAGCAAGCCCTAACAAAGGCTCCAGTCCAAAGACCGTGAGTAAACGGATCAAAGATGGAGTGAGTACAAGGCCCAGGAATATGACCGACATAGGTGATTATTCCAGCCCAAGCGACGCACGACTAGCCTAGCCAAATTAGGACAAGGATGTCTCAGCACAAGAGTTCTAAGTCAACCGGACTCCTAGTCAACTCGGACTCTTATCCTAACTAACAAACCCCCCAAAATCCGAAAGTCCCCTCCAGCCTAGGACTCTCCATTATAAATACGAGGTCCGCTCTATGAATTGGGGCCTCTCCCGAGTTTTCGACATAACTTTTACTTTCATTTCCATTATATGTTGAATTCTAACGTTCTAATAGCCATCATCCACAACTTATCTTATTTTTTACACATTCATCTTTTTCTATTTTTTAAGCGATCACTGATTTGGGCGTCGGAGTGCTAACGTATTTTTTGCAGGTCCCCTTTGTTGGACTTGTGTTATTTCGCGGCCTAAACTAGTTTGGATCAATTCAACGGACTTGTGCGTTTCTGAACATATCAATTGGCGCCGTTTGTGGAAACACAAAGCTTAAGGCGTGAGTAGATCATGGAAATACCTACCAACGTAGCGAACAAGCAGAAAGCTAGGGAAACACCCAGTGGCACCACCCAGGCCTTGCAGGTCGTCTCGAGCACCCCAATCACTCCCCTTTCTAGATCAACAGCGACAACAACTATAACATCCACAAGTTTTTAGTATATAATTGTGAGATTAATTATTAATTATTTTTAAAATTTAGTTAATTAGTAAATTAGTTAAATGTTAAATTTGAATAAATTATAAATTTAAGAGGCTAAATTGAATTTTTATAAAAGAAATACAGGGGTGAATTACGTAATTAAGAAACTTAGGGATTAAATTGTAATTTTTTTTATAAATTATGATATATATATATATATATATTATATGCATATATACCAAATATATGAAATAGGATGATAATGAATATGGGGGCACGTGTACCTTGGTATTTCCAAGGCAGGAGGTGCACTTCCACTTCAAATATCAATTTAAAAAAATCAAACCAATGTTTTCTTACACCCTAATCTCATTCCTTCGGCCAGACGCGCGATAGGATCCAAAGATAAAGTGAAAAAATTGAACAATTGTCTATTTGCTAATTAAAGCGTTTTAAGGTGGAGGTAAGTGAATAATTAGTATTATCCATATATGTTCCCTTTTCTTTGTGATATTACTTATATTTAAGTATGTGGTTCGTGCTGAAATCGATTTATCTGGAAATATATGAGTGGTGGATGATTTAATTCGAATGATGCTATGGTGGTGCACGTGGAATGAATACATTGAAATATTATATTTGTTGTTTGACGTGTTGTTGTTGCTAGTAAATGAAAGTGCGTTAATATATTATTTTATTTTTCTAGCTGCTTACAAGAATGGTGATATGTGGAAATGAGGGAGTTACGGGAACTGAATATAATTATTATGTGATTACCCCTTTGGTTGGCGCCAAAGGCTCTTCGTGGAAAAAATAATTGGCCTTGGTGCTCTATGTGGATATATTGGCCTCGGTGGCACTATGTGGGAGAAAAATAAACGGCCTCGATGGCTCTTCGTGGATAAATTGGCCTTGGTGCTCTTCGTGGAAGAAAATAAACGGCATCGCTGGCTCTATGTGGTTTATAAAAGGGGTAATCCACTAACAAAAGGTGGAAATGTGAGAGTGAGTTGGTGGAGAAATACACTACATCACCTTCTGGTAAGCAGACTAGGAGAAGAGGAGTTTAATCGATTGTTTTATTGTGAGTTAGTTGTGTTGTGTAATAAAGTTAATTATGTTGAGATTTAAGTTGCTTTGACTGCATATAGATAAAGTTTATTTGTGATGAAACCAAATTGGTTATACTTTACATACATTGCTTGTCTGGTTTCATCTGGACTATATTTGATGTACATATATAGATAATGTCGGTTATTTGCTTACTGAGTTGCAGGCTCACTCCTCTGCTAACATTTTCAGGAATCTATCTCTACCCACTGAGGACTAGATTCAACCATGCATTTTGTCTGGTCGGGCCAGTATGCAGTTTTTTCTTCATACGTTAGCTAAAACACAAATTACATTTTGGATACACAAAGAGGAACTAAAAATATGGACGATGTAGGAATGACTTATAGTGGTTTACCTTGTGGTATGCGATGTGTATATATATATGACGTTGGTTGTAGGTTGATTGTGTTTGTGGTGACGTTGGGTTACGTGTGCGTATGGATTATGTTATATTCATATATATAAAAATAGGGTTTAATTTAAGTATGATATTAAGAGGAGATATAGCCGTAGTATTGATGGAGGGTGCTACAACAACACCTAGGTCAACAGACCCGACTGCGGACACTCTTATAATCATTATCTCCCCAGGCGCCCTACCCGTGGAGTTGTCTTCGGATCTCCTAGGAAGCATTCAACAGATGATTGCTTCGGCCATTAGCGAGCAATTAGCAGTCCTCGTTCTTGTTCAAGTGGCAACTCCCCCCGAAGTGACCGCCCCTGAGCTGGCTGACCCGACTCTAGCGATACCCAAGGCCTAACACGGCTGAAGGACCATCCACCCAATTGCCTACCCAGGTGGGAGACGACCTCTCAATAGCTGACCCGACTGGAGTGTCTCCGAAAGGGACTGCGGGACGTTCAATACCAGGTAATGGGAGCACCGGCCGAAGAGCAAACCGACATTCCCTTCACTGAAGGAGTAAAGGCGGACGAATTGCCCATGAACTGTCATACCCCAACCATAGCTGAGTACGATGGTACCACCGATCCACAGGAGCACCTATCCCGCTTTTGAGAACGTAGCCCTGCTGCACCGATACACTGACGACATTAAGTACTGAGTCTTCGTCACTACTCTTGCCCAGGCCGTGCAGCAATGGTTTAACCAATTACCCTTGGCTGTGATCGGAAGCTTCCACG
Organism: Sesamum angolense; assembly: GCA_034509725.1. NCBI lineage: Eukaryota > Viridiplantae > Streptophyta > Magnoliopsida > Lamiales > Pedaliaceae > Sesamum > Sesamum angolense. The sequence goes on from JACGWL010000605.1 coordinate 64,254, forward strand.
AATTATGTTCCCTATTCCTACACCAATTCACTAGTAGCAGGAAACACGAAAGACCGAATTGGGCCTCTTCTCCATTCGCTAGAAGGAAGGAGAGCCTTTGAAGGAATACTTCCAGTGTTTCAACATAGCTACTTTAGAAGTCCCGTCAGCAACCCAGGAAGTTAAGGCCAACGCCTTTGCACAAGGATTACTACACGGAGACTTCTTCAAGTCCCTGGCTAAGAAACCAACCACCAAGTTTGACGCTCTCTTGGACAGGGCAGCTAAGTATATCAATATGGAGGATGCTCAGGCATCCAAGAGAGAAGGATGAGGAGAAAAGAGGAAGAAAAACAAGGACGAAGGTCCTTCCAAGAAACCAAAGACAAACTTTAGAGATAAGAAGCCAGCATAGCAAAGGGTAAATACGGTGTACACCCCCTAGCCGTTTCCATAACCTAGGCACTCATGGTCTTGGAAGGCAATGGTCTGATGTCCAAGCCCAAGTCGTACAAGGATGGCCCTCAACGTCCTAAGTTCGATATGTTTTGTCGATTTCATAATGACTATGGGCCTACAACTAAAGAGTGCAGACACCTGAAGAATGAGATCAAATGATTAATTCAAAATGGTTACCTGCAGGAATATGTATGTAGGGAGAAAGCTAGAGGTACTGGGCCATACCAAAAATACGAGACCGATAGAGATTAGAATGTTAAAAATCCCAGCCCGGAATCTCCAATCAAAAACATGTTTGGGCCCTCAATGATGGTAAAGACCAAGGTCAATAACCCACCTAGAAAGGGTGTGATAAGGATGATCGTAGGTGGTCCAGTTGGTAAAGACTCACAAAGGACTAGAAAGGCCTAGGTACGAGAAGCCTATGGGACGTCGACAAGAGAAGTGATGGACATGGAGCCTGCTAACGATGCCCCTTTCATTCAGTTTGGTCAAAAGAAGCGACGCAAGCCTAAGACACACGACAATGACATCCTGGTCATCACAGCCCTGTTGGCCAACTATGAAATAGAACGTGTCTTTATAGATTAAGGCAGCTAAACCGACATACTCTTCGGAGAGGCTTATGATCAAATGCAATTGGGAGATGTGCCCCTCGAGGTGGTGGACACTTCCCTGTACGACTTCGCTAGGGAGGTAATTCACCCAAGAGGCATGATCTTGCTCACATTAACCCTAGGAACCACACCTTTACGAAAGACATGCTTGCTCAAATTCTTGGTGGTGGATATTTCGTCAGCATACATCATTATCTTGGGACGACCAACGCTTAACACTTCTCGAGCAATCATATCCACGTCATGAAGATTAAGTTCCAAATAATCGGAGGAGTGGGTGAAGCCTAGGCCAATGCAGTACAGACCCACAAATGCTATGTTGAAACCACCAAAAGAGGAAAGAAAATAAAGACAGGAAGAATCCCCAAAAATTGAGGACTCCAATAAACGAGGGAAGGATCTAGTACCTAGTCTAAAACCAAACAAACAAACCCCTACCACGGTACAACTTGTGGAGGAACTCCTCACTATCAAACTTACACTTAGTAACCCAGGAAAAGTTACGAAAATAGGATCCAAGATGACGGAGGATGTTCGGAATCAAGTGGTCAATTGCCTCCGGAAGAATAAAGACATCTTTGCATGGACTCCCCAGGACTTGGAGGGGATAGACCCATATGTCATCACGCACCACCTCAACCTGGACCCTAGTGTCAGGCCGGTAAAGCAGAAAAAGTAATACTTCGAACCTAAAAAAGACAATAATCCAAGGAGAAATAAACAAACTATTCTTAGCTGGACACATAAAGGAGATACAATTCCCGAAATGGCTCTCCAACGTTGTCTTAGTCCTTAAGCCAGGTGGGAAATGGAGAATGTGCATAGATTTTCGAGACCTCAACAAGGTGTGTCCCAAGAATTTCTATCCATTACTTAGGATTGATCAGTTGGTGGACTCCATGTCCGGATGTGAACTCCTAAGCCTGATAGATGTTTCGCAATGATACCACCAGATAATGCTAGCACCAGAAGACCATAAAAGGGTCAGCTTCATTACCTTGGACAGCACGTTCTGTTACGTAGCCATGCCCTTTGCGCTGAAAAATGGTGGACAAAATATTTCGAACTTAGTTAGGTAAGAACATAGAGGTATACGTGGACGAATGTTAGTGAAAAGTAAGAAAGCTCGCAACCATGTGGAAGACTTAGAAGAAACCTTCGCGGTACTAAGGAAGTAACCGGTTAAAACTCAACCCCGGGAAATGCTCATTTGGGGTCAGTAGAGAATGCTTCCTAGGATTCATGGTGACCCAACGAGGCATCAAGTCCAACCCAGCCAAGATCAAGGCTATCTTGGACATGGACTCCCCACCAATATCAATGAAGTGCAACAACTGACAGGAAGAATGGCCGCACTTAGTCGATTCATCTCAAAATCCACCGAAAAGGGCCTGCCATTTTTCAAAATACTAAGAAAGGTCAAGGATTTCGAATGGACCGAAAAATATCAACGAGCATTTGAAGAACTCAAAGCATATTTGGTGAAGTTCCCTTTACTAGTAAAACCGATACATAGAGACACCCTTTACCTTTACATATCCTCAACGTCCCTGCCATCAGCTCTATGCTGGTATGAAAAGAAGATGGTGCTCAGACACCCATTTACTATGTCAGTAAAGTTCTCAATGGAGCAGAATATCCTTATCCATCCATAGAAAAGATGGCCCTGGCTTTGGTCATCACCGCAAGGAAATTACTCCATTACTTCATTTCTTACCCCGTAGGGTCAGAATCAATACTCCTCTAAAGTAAGTCCTAGCCAAACCTGAAGTATCAGGGCGATTAGAAAGTGGGCAATAGAGCTGAGCGAATACGACATCTCGTATCTACCTCGAACTACTATCACGATCCAGGCTTTGGCCGACTTCGTATCTGAAATGACGGGAACAACCCAGGAAGAGGTTCCCGAAGAGATACCTTAGCTATTTCACGTGGTCGGATCCTCCACCGCACAAGGGAGTGGAGCAGGCGTAGTGATTACCTCCCCCAAAGGGAGAAAATGGAGTTTCTGATAAAATTCGACTTCAAGACCTCGAATAACGAGATCGAATACGAAGCCTTCTTTCTTCCCCTTTTTTCTTTTGATTTGGAAGACGGGCGTTGCGTTCGGTTCGAAAAGGGCTAGAGGAGCTTCAATCGGTGCATCTTTCGCTTCCAAAGTCTTCGTCTTTGCCTATTTTGCCGTTCTCTTCTGCATACGACTTTCCACTGGTTCTATTCCTGATGACTTCTCCGAATGAAGGAAAAAGTCAGTGAGAAAGGGCCTGAGTCAATCAGTTGTAGGTCGAACGCAAAGATATAAAAGAACAATGATCAATGCCCACAACAAAAGGGTAAAAGCCCGTCACTTCCAAGTGGGAGACTTGGTATTGCGAAAGGTGGACACCCTAAAACCAATAAGGAAGCTCGATCTCAAACGGAAAGGTCCTTACAAAATTACCAAGATAATCGAAAATGGAGCCTACGTGCTAGAGAATGCAGAAGGACGTACATTAAGCAGACCCTGGAACATACACAATCTAAGGAGATTTTACTCTTAGTCCTAGGACACGCAACAACCTACCCACTTACGAGGAGCTCCTACGCCTAGGACCTCCTCTTACCCTCGGCAACGTCCTAGGTCGTCAAACTCTCAGAAAAGTCCTAGACCCAGGACACCTGCTAATTCTTTATAAATGTCCCAAAGCAAGGGCATCCGATGATTCACAACAAATGTCCTAAACTTAGGATATCTAATGTGTTTCAATGCACGTCTTACACCAAGTACTTCAACCAAACAGACCCAGGCCTAGACCGCTCCCCCGAATCTCAAATAACGTCCTAAACCAAGGACACTCTTCTAAGGTTAGCCAAAGCTCACCTAAACTCATTTATGATAAAGGAGCACTCCCCCAAGGAATAAGCCCTGTAGAAACAAAAACCAGGCACCCCTTGAGAATGGGAGACTTCTTATTCTAAACCAAGGCCACAACGCCTACGAAATAAAAGACCGAACTGTCATTCCTAGTTATTTTATCTTGTGATTCTGTAATGTTCATACTAAGACATGCACCAAGAAATCAATAAGGCAGGAAAAAATAAAATGCATTAAAGCCAAAGCCGGCAGAGGAAAGTACGAAGTAGAAAATCAAATTATTTCATCTCGCCCTAGGTGAGGAAAAAAGCAGGAAATTAAAGAAAACAAGGAAATTGTTTGTAAGAGAGATGATTACAGATGAGTTCAAATCACTCCACAAGTGGGGCCTTCTCTTGAGCAACAACGGCAACCTCCTCCTAGGGAGCGGGAGTATCCTTGGCCTCAGCCTCCTCCGAGGGACCTGGGACATCTTCCGCCATCAGATTAAACAGGATCCCCTCAAAAGCTCCCTCCCCCATCACCGCCCCAGGGAGTCGTTCAGCGTCACCCCTCATCTCAACCTCCACTGCTTCCAGGATCTGGTCTAGATCCTCTTCTAAAAAAACACCCAGGTCATAAATAGATAATTCACCGACATAGCACAGGATAAACAACACGGTAAAATCAATACTTGAATCAACAGAAGGGTACGCACTGGCTGGGACAGATTGATCAAAATGACCCGATGCTATGTCCAATACCAAGTCAAAGTTCAGGAAGGCAGTATCTTCACCAGCAGGAGAATAACCATGAGCAAGAAACTGCTGACGGTAGTCTTCAAAGGCAAAACGAAGATAATACCCGGCTACTAGGGCCACTTCCTTCTTGTATCCTTGGACTTCTTGAACTCAGAAAGCAGCTCATCCAATAAGCCTCCAAGTAGTTCTTCCCCTCCTCAGTATCAGGGAAGTCCTTACAGACCTGGTCAACCAGCGTCTGAATTTTCTCAGCGTGATCCTCCTTCATGGCAGTTATTTCCCTTTGAAGTTTCTTGACCTCCTTCTCTGCCTGTTGGTATCTAGTCGTGGCCCCTTTCTTCTACTCTCGAAGGTCGGTCACATCCCCTAACAGCATCTTAAACTTTCCCTAAGACCTATACACAAGTGATTCACCATAGTCCAATCGATTGAGGAGGACAGCCAACGATCGAGCTTGAGGTGGGAACCTTTTGCATCTTATTAACCAAAGAGATACGACTTTGCACTATAGTTAGCTCAGCACCAATCAAGAATGCCCACGGCATTCCCTAGGTTAGTTTATGGGCCAATAAAGGATTTTTATCTTCGAAACCCGTTAGAAGGGGCAGTGCAAGAGAAATCATAGAGAGTTAGTGCTTGGAGATCGAGTACAGCGAGATCACTTTTCAGCTTGTTAGTCTACTGTGCATGAAAGCAAGGAGGCAAGATATATTTTAGTAAAGTAGAGCTAGACTGCATGATTGGCTTGTAGAAGAATTACCACTATTTTTGGTTTTGGATCTTCCAAATCATTCCCACAGGAGATCCGGACCCATTTTTTTCTGACCCTTCGAGAAAAAGATTCATTCTCTTCATAAAAATAGAAGGTAGAACCAATAAAGATTTCTTTTTCGATTCATCCCTGGCCTCATTCAAGAATGGTTTTTGATCCAATCCATAGGAATCAATAGTTATGAATCTCTTCCGGGGACTCTCGGATTGCCCATTCATGAAATAAGGTGCAGGAGTTCTTTGCATCCGTAGAGGAGGTACGGAGACTGCACTGCAAGGGCAAAGAAGTAGTTTACTTGTGAAAACTTCAGTTGAAGCTCAATGAGGAGACGGCTTGTTGACAGAAAAGCTTTTTATCGAGTTAAAACCTCTTTGGCTTATTTAGAAGGAGCCAATCTTTTTACGAAGAGATTCTTGCCAGGACGTCACGCCCGTGCATCTCCTGACTGTAATGGTTGGGTTTGGCTCTGCTCGCCGGTTGTGCTGCGTGAGCCTCCAAGCAAGCGAAAGTCTTCGGACTTAAATAAAAGTTTCCTTGTACTGCTTTTTTTTTTCAAAGAAAAAAAAGAGGGGGTCGATGAGCGCGCTAGCGCAAAAGCCGTTGCACGTTAGGCCGTTGACCAAATGAAAGCAAAGATTTTCAATACATTTCATTTTGAAAGGCGAATCGAGAGGTCAATCTCTTTTTTCAGCCTAGCCTATCCCGCCCACCACCCTTGGTCTAGCCCCCGGAATTGTTTGCCAGGAATAAAGAGCAGCTCCTCCAACCTTTTCTTATGAGCCTCTCCAGACTCATTGGAAGGCGCGATAAGAGCTCCCCCCTAAAGGTTATGGCCTGGGATAAGACAAAAATATCAAATGCATGAAAGCCCTCGAAATAAATAAAAAACACAAAAGGGCTAATATTGAAGTATACCTTCACAAGCACCAAGGACAACATCATATCCAAGTCTTCACGGGACACCGAGGATAGGAGACGTCTGTCAGAAGAAGTAGCGGCTCCCTTTAAAACATCTGTGGCCCGAGAAAAGGCCGCCTCCCTTTCAGACTCTAACATTAGATGATCATATACTCCTTTGACTGGAGAGAAAAGAGAGCGAAAGGATCCTCCTCCAGAATCCCTAGGAGGAGGAGGAGAAGCAGAGGCATAACGAGTAGAACTGGCAGGAGGGGCCGCAGAGGAGCTAGACCTCGGTCTTTTTTGAAGACGACCCAGGTTGGATGGCAGTGGAGCGTTTCCCCATTTTATCCCCGGAAGATGAAGTCTCTTGGGAGGACCTGGTGTTTGGAGGAGTGGTGGCAACACGGTGCTCGTCCTTGAGAAGCTTGTTGAACATAATGTCTTCTGCAAAAACAAAATCCCACTCAGACAACATATAAAAAACACACCAAGAAATATACAAAAAAGTTTGACAAATATACCTAGCGGTTCCCCTACAGGTTCAACTCACGGGCTTAGGCCGAAATGGCTCAAAAGCCTTTCCTCGATAATAAGCTTACAAACGTAAGGGGATTCATTCAACCTCTTATGAAGGTCGTAAAGATTAGGAGAGACCTATCATCAAATTAAAAGGGCAAAGCAGGGGAAACATCTTTTATCCAATAATCAAGGATATTCCAATAATCAGGATATTTCAGGGCCTAGGCGGAATAACAAAACAGAAACTCCCTTTCCACTGCTTGGGGGGACCTAGAGCCGGAAGGAAAGCTACACCTCGCCTAGGTGCAAATGAAAGACACCTAGTTCGGTTCTTTTTAACTAAAAACATTGCGAGAAGACTGTGGCAGTAGGGATAACACCATTAAATTGGAAGATCGTAGAAAAAGCAAACAAGATGCGGAAGAGTTAGGTACCAATTGATTTAAAGAAACTTGGAAGTGGTGAGAGACTTCACAGTAAAATAATGGTATGGAAATCGCAAACCAGCCCGAAGCTGGGAAGAGAAAAAACTCATATTATTGATCGGAGGCAAACTAGGATGGCTTCAAGGGCGGGGACAGAAACTGTAAAATCCGAATGAATGGCAAATTCCTCCACTAGCTGATTAACCTCATCCCAACTCAGAGAACAAAGCACCCAATCCGACCCTGAAGGGCGGGACCCCCTTGTCCCTGGCGGTACCTTACTTCCCCAAGGTCTTAGGTCTCCCTCACCTTGGGAAAACCCTTCCTCCTCTTCTTTCTCCTCTTTCCGGGGACTCATCTAGAAGACAACGAATGGCCTGACGGAGGCTCCACCTCCGACCACTTCCGTGAGCGGGAAGGTTAGGTTCCGACCTCCTCGAAGTGGCCTCAGAGGCATCCTCGCCGTCGCCCGCAGAGTCCTCCACAAACTGAACCGACTCAGAAGCAGAGGACATGGTAACAGGCAATCAGAAGAAAGGAAAAATGTTAAAGAGCATGCCACAAACCTGGAAGAGAATAGTGCCCTGTGCAAAGAAAATGTAAAGGAAGAAGAAAGGAAAGAAAGAGAGACGCTTAGAATAAAGGAATAAGTGGAAAGTGACAAACACTCCATCTAGGTAACTGCCCCACAACCAAGCGGTTACCAAGACGTGGGCGCGTGAGAAGAACCGAAGCTGCCCACGCGCCCTTAGACGAAATGATTGTTGTCCTGAACAAGGAAGAGTCGTCAGGCGTAGGCCTAAGCTAGGGCTACACTCATGCCAATTGAGAGAGTTTAAGCGGGAACGATTCGAACTACAGACCTCCTGGGCAATTGACGTGACCTAAGACCAAGCGCGAACACTATCCACTCTAAGCCAATGTATGGTGACCCACATTCTTTAGAATGGGGGGGGGACTATGTGATATGCGTATATCTCTAGGTCCAAGGTCCAAGCCCCAAAGGGTCGGGACTAGCCCAGAAGTACTCCCCTAGTGAATGAAGTCCAAATCTCATGAAGGAGTCCAGCCCCGGCTTGAAGCACCTAACGAAGGCTCCAGTCCAAAGACCGCGAGTAAACGGATCAAACATGGAGTGGGTACAAGGCCCAAGAATACGACCAGCCCAGCCAATTATTCCAGCCCAAGTGACGCACGACCAGCCCAGCCGAATTAGGGCAAGGATGTCTTAACACAAGAGTCCTAAATCAACCGGACTCCTAGTCAACTCGGACTCTTATCCTAACTAAAAAACCCCCCAAAATCTGGAAGTCCCTCCAGCCTAGGACTCTCTACTATAAATACGAGGTCCCCTCTAAGGATTGGGGCCTTTCCCAGGTTCGACATAACTTTTACTTTCATTTTCATTATATGTTGAATTCTAACGTTCTAATAGTCATCACCCACAACTTATCTTATTTTTTTACGCATTCATCTTTTTCTATTTTTGAATTGATCACTGATTTGGACGTCGGAGTGATAACGTATTTTTTGCAGGCCCCCTCTATTGGACTTGTGTTATTTCGCGGCACAAGCTATTTTGGATCAATCCAACAGACTTGTACGTTTCTGGACGTATCATAAAGATTATGAAATGAATGATGATAAAGAATTACTTGAATGATGATGACGAGGATGTAGATAACTAGTTGAACACAACATACCTTGTATAATTTTCTCATCATGTATTGTATTATAATTAATGTTAATTTTATTTTCCTTTTTTACTATTTTTGAAAATTTTAATATATTTTATTTATTTAAATAAATAAATTATTTTGAGAAAATATAAAAAATAAATCAAGTAATATAAGTATTGATTATATAAAAAAATACAAAATAAGAGATAGAGACACGTACTATTGGATAGAGAATATAATTTCATAAAAAATTAATAAAATTTGATGCGTTCAAAAAATGTACGAGTCCGATGGATATGGACTATTACTCAAAGCTTGGGATGAATCAAATGCAAATCCTAAATGGGAGACCTGCAAAAAAAGGCATTTTAACACTCTGATGTTCAAATTAGTATTGAATTTGATATTGAATAAAGCCAAAAAGTAAGCAAATGTGATGGAAAATCGTGATATAGTGAATAAAATCGATTAAAAGTGTAAGAACACGTGATAATATGCTTAGAGAGAGCTTAGAGAATGTTAAGAGAGTGAAAATGCGTGAGAGAGGTGTGAAGACTCGTGACTGATGTGTAAAGGGTCTTTTAAGAGTACCTGGGGGTTTTTGTTTTTAGAGTACCAGGGGTGTCCTTCGTATGGAAGACTGATGTTGTATTTATAGGGGAGTGCCCTTATCTGCTGGGGGTGTATCCCCTCCCGAGATTCTTGCGGAAGTTGGTTGGGATAAGAGATAGGTCGTCCTTATTCGTAATTAAGAGTGCTTTAGTAAGATTCCTTTTTATCTAAGGAGATCCTCGTCTGCAAAGAGTCCTATCTACTAGGGAGTTCCTCTTTGCTGGGATTGATGTGGTCCAAGGTGACAGCTGACACTTAGGTTAACAAGGTGTCACGGTTGAGAGTGGGTTGACACGTGTGTTGGCCTTTTGGGCCTAATGTTTTGCGGGCTTTAACCATACTCCTAGTCAAGGGATGTCCTAGACCTCGAGTCATGGGATGTCTCAAGCTCGAGTCTGGGGATGTCCCAGTCTTTCTTTCCTCTTCTTGAGATTCTTGCGTTGTCCAAACTTGCCTCATTAAACTGTGGTTGGGGCATCATTGACCTCCTGATGGTGTTATGAGTGTGGGATGTCCTAAACCTCCCAAACGTCTCTTTGTCTCTTTATTTTTTTGGGCCGCTTTGGCTTATTTAGGCCAACTAATTTTTATGCATATCAAAACTATTAACTCAAAAAAATTAAAACCTTAGAATAAAATAGTTTTATAAAAAAATTATAATAAAACTATTAATTAAAAAATTAAAATTATTAAAATCAATTAAAAAAAGAATTGTCACCAAATTTTCCCTATCCATTCTACTCATTTCTTTATTTTCCATAGGGTTGGCAATTTCAACCCGAACCCGAAAAACCCGTCCCGGACCCGCCCGTATGGGGCGGGTCTGGGATGCCATTTTTTCGGTTCGGGGCGGGTCTGGGGTAGCTAAAACCTGCCCGGCCGGGTCCGGGGCAGGGTACGGGTCCTGTCTCGAACCCGCCCCATTGGACCCCGCCCCGGCCCCGACCCCGGTCCAACCCCGCCTCTTTTTTATTGTATATTATTAATATATATAATATATTATAAATAAAAAATTATCTTATTATATATATATGAATCCTAAATAATTTTTGCATATACCCAACTATATGTAAAAATACCAAAAATAAAAAATTAGTTGATAAGAAATTTAATAATTTAGATGAACGTATTTTTTGTATAATCCAATTCATTTTAGATTGAAACTTATATTAAAATATTTAAATCTAAACTGATATTATTTATTAAAAAAATATTAATTTAATGTATTTTTTGTATAAATTAATTAGGTCGGGATGGGGTAAAATTTTTAGCATGGCGAGGTGGGGTGGGTTATGGGGCTGGCAAAAATTAAATGTGACGGGTCTGGTACGGATCCAGGCGGGGCGGGGCGGGTTATGGGGCTGACAAAAATTAAACGGGCGGGTCTGTACGGGTCTAGGCGGGCGGGGCGGATGGGTCTGACAAAAATTAAATTTCTTGAATCAGAACCCGTACTAAACCCGCCCCATTGCGATCACTAATTTTCCATTACATAATTTTCCCATTCCCTCCTCGTTCTCTTTCTCTCTTATCGCTTTTTCCCCTTCCCTAACCCTCTTTTTCTCTCTTTTCTCTCTCTCCCTTTCCCTCTTCTCTCTTTTCAACCATTTTCTCTCCGTTGCCCTGCCCCTGCCCCTCCATCGCCGAGCGCCCCCCTTTCTGCCTCTCTTTCCGCCGCGGCTCTCTTCTCTCGCAGCCGTCCCCTGCCCGCCCTAGCGCTGCTGTTAGCCCCGCCTGCCCCGCCGCCGGCCGAAGGCTGTAAGATCAAAGCAACCTCAATCCCTTTATTTCTATTCCCAGTTGCTTTTTCTTTCTCTTTTGTGCTTGATATTGGCGTTTTGACATTTTAGTTTTTGAATCTTAGTATAATACTTGGTGGTATTAACTACAAATTTTGGATTCTTATTACTGTAGATAATATTGTTAAATTGGCTGAAAATGGGTGGAAAAACCCCATTTTCGTAACTAAACTGAGAGCAATTGGTGGAAATTTCAATTGATTCATTTAAGTTTCTAGTTCAACTTTCTTTTCTCAGACATATTTTTGTTATCTACTTTTGGCCGTCCTGGAATTTAATCTACTAATAGTTTATCATTTCGTGTCTTCAGGCACAGGCTGAAAAATCCTTCCCAGCGGCTTCTAAACCTGGGTAAGATACTGAGTTCTCAACTATGTTCATCGCAATGTACTTTATGTATGTAGTTCTAAATTCTGCTCGGCCTTTTGATTTGCAATATTGGGGATGTGGCTGTTAATAAAATGCTGAGACAATCAGTTCATGGCTTCCTTCTTAACTATGTTCGGCTACAAAAAAAGTAGCAGAATAGATAGAATTACTGGCTGCAAGTGTTGACGAACCGCGTCCTTCAGCTCACGCCCCATTCGTTCTGCTCATAGCAATTAATATACATTGATTTATCTAAATTGATACTCAATTGAGAGTATAGATTTGTTGTGGACTTCTTTTATATTTGGGCGTTGAATGACAAAAATAACTAATTATCCAAATTATCAAATAAAATCAAATTGACATAATATTAATACTTAAAGCATTGAAAATAGTTCAATAAATTATATGATTTTATGTCAATGTTAGATTGTTGCATCAATAATTCATCTTATTATTATCCTTTTTATTATTTTATATTAATTAAAGTTATAATTTTATTCTTAAGATTTAATCATTGACTAAGAGAGGAGGTCCTTGTGCCATAATGTAAAGTCCTAGAATGATTCTTCACAACATGCAAAAATTTAGAGAGGTTGTACAAAAAACCCTATTTTAACATAATACTGTTTCATTAAATTATCATTAGTGATGTTACTAGGTACCATGATTGGGTTTTAGGCACAAGACCAGAGCCATTTTCAGAGAATGGCGCTAAGCTTTGCTATGGCGGTGGAAAGGTGCACCTTTTGCAAGCTCCGAAGGGGCGAAGAAGCAAGGGGGCAGAACTAGGATTTTGAGAGAGAAGAGTTAGTCTCTCTCTCTCTGTGGCAGCGCAGAACTAGGGTTTTGAGAGAGAACACCCGCCCATCTCTGTATCTCTTTTCTGTTTGAAAGGAGAAAAGGGGGGAAAAAACAAAAAGGAGGAAACAAAATAAGAAAGGAACATATATTTCTAGGCTTGCTCAAACCTATATTTCTAGGCTTGCTCAAACCCAATCATTTTAGTTTTTTTTCTTTAAAGAAAGTAGTAGAAAAATATGACAAAAAACAAAAAACCTTAGTTTTTGAAGAAAGTAATAGAAAATTGTAACAGAAAAATAGAAATGAAAAATAAATACTTACTCTTTTTCAAAAAAATAGAAAAATGCAACAGAAAAATAGAAAAGAAAAACAAAAAAAGAACATAAAATCCCTGACCAGGTGTTTTACGTACTTATTTTTTGTATATGATATTAATATAGTTTCTAGTGTTTATGTTTAATTGTTTGTGTAATATTGATGTTAAAGATATTAATATATGAATATATAATTTGTCAATGCAAATGTGTATTTTGCTTTAAAAAGGTGCTCTGCGCTCCAGAACACCTTTGCGCCATGATGCACCATGCGCCTTTAACAACTATGGTCTCCACTTATTAGCTCAGTGACAATTTAACTTTTATATCTCAATATATACATAAAATAGAGTAAACATCTTTGAAGGAATAGTAAAATAACTCTTTATTTTTAATGTTAAATGCCCTTTCTTATACTTTGGGCAAGAAGGTTACTTAGAAGCTAGGGGGTAAGATGAGTGATATCAAAATTGCAAGTCAACTCCACTCAAACTTTAATTTGAGCTTAAATGAATCTGTTCTAAAAGCACATCAATTTTTCAATATTTTGTACTTTATTAATATTATATTATATGAAAAATATTAGCATAATATATCATTAATTTTACTATTTATAAATATTGTTAAAATATTTATATATCATTACTTGGATTGTGTGTAATTTTATATATATCATAAATATTCATACACTACTACGGAGCTTCAATCAATTACTAAGTTGGAGCGAAAGATCATATATGTGTGCTACACTATAATGATACACTCGTGTATGTTTTACATTGTCCTATTTTTTTAAATTATAATTTAAGTTAATATATATATATATATATATTTTTTAATTTAAAAGAGAATACGTATCAATCAATTATCGTGTAATACGGACGTGGGATACAAGTTGCAAGACCAAAAAAATAGTGACCCTACAGTGGACTAGATTTCAAGAAAACATAGAACCATTTGCATGGAAATTGAACATGAATTTTGGGTTTAGTTGTTTGGGGTCAATTAGTCAACTCCAACAATATTAAATAACCAATCCCCCATTTTTCCAAGTCAATAAGTTGGCTTGACATGCTCAATCAGCTAACTAGTTGTCCAACTAATTAGTCTAATTTGGTATCCATGTGGAACAAAAAGTCGGATTGTGTTTTATCCCAACTCCTAAGCCTTGCGTCTTATTACTTTTTTAGGATTTATCTTCGCCACTAACTTGACCAAATTCAACAACTCATTTCAACAAAATATTTCACTCATGAGGTTTGCTCTAGTTTAGTAGCAATAAGAAGAAATATGAATTGATTGACTTGAATGAAGCTATAGTGTTGAATAGCAAAGTAAAGATCGTATATTTATAGATTTTCTGCTTTTTCATAAGAACTTGTAAGCCATGTAGGTAGGTAGTGTCTTATGCAATTGCAACTCAGTGTGATGTGATCAATGATATTAATGGTATCAAAAGTGTAAGTCTTATAAGAGAATACATGTTAGGTTGCATATTTTGTGGTGGATGTTGAGAGCTTGTTAAGTTCTTTATAGCATCTTTTCACCCATTGATGGGCAAGGAGTTGAGAACTGATAAGTCTAATTATTTGCTTTGGTTTTCATAAACTTGTTTAAAATTTGGGATTTATTTGAAAGAGTGAGGAAGTCTGATTAACAACTCGTACCATCTACGATCACATGTGCAACCCACTGAAACATGTGTTTGGTAATTAGATAATGGTGGTTGTTGGAATGGCCATCCAATGCCCTAAACTCAAGCTACCGGCTACAGAGGTTAATTTTCCTGTGACGAGGTGCCCCGTACCATGGTGGAGGCACACCCAGATTAGCTCCACTTTTCCTGTAAGGATATTGAAGCTCCGAGTTTGTGCTCTGTCTGGTGGTGATGGCAGTAGCAGTAGTAAGAAAGCAGCTGCCCCTAATTCAAATTATGTGGTGCCTTTGGACAAGTCATCCTGCATCACTCGTCCCCTTGCAGAGATTCTCCGCGACCTGAATAAGAGGATTCCGGATAACATAATCAAGACTCATGATGATCATTCCACCTTCATCCCCTGGTAAGTTACAAGCTTTAAAGGTAACAGTGCACCTTGTTTTCTCCCCTTGTTTTCTCCCTCTGTGTCATGTTGCTGATCATGTGATATATGGCTACTCCAGGTACCAGGCAAACCGCATGCTAAGCTTTTATGCCCCAGGTGACATAAGTTACATCTCATTTGTCTTGTTAGTATTACAGAATGGACATATCCAACATGCGTAAAGCAGGGTAGAACTAACTCACCTGTGATGTTTGTCTACAGTGCCAAAAATACATCTAATGACACAATATTCCCTTGCATGCGTTCCCACACAATAACTGATTAGTATTCTACTTCTTTGTATTCCTTATTTCATTATATCATTCTTTTTCAATCTAATACTCCCCTTATACTTGTAGAGGACATGTTGTTTTATTCTTACCCTGAATTGTCTTTGTAATTCTGTTCTCTTTATCTCTCTACAAAGATGCAGTCCAAGCTTTCTTGGAAAAAATATGTTACTGCTGCTTAGTTATTTTCCCTAGATTGTCTTTCTGGTTCGCTCTTGTTTCCATTGCCCTTCGTCTTCCTCTCAGATTACGTTTGATGGTGCTCCTTCATGTTTCCATGCCTTCAATTCAAGGGAACATAACTTATTTGTTTCTATGTCCTTGTATTTTGTAAGGAATGTATTTCCAAAATGTGATGCTGAGAAAGATGAAATAAAGCTCTAACTGCGGAAAGGGAGAATGGACATAGTGACATTAGAGGATCTAGATCTCTGTTTTCCATTGTGTTTCCATTCCTTGATTAAAAGAAAACATTTGCAATTATTTCTTGAAATGTTAGTTTTATTCACTAGGGCTGTCCCATCTAAACTGTAAAGTTTCTTCCGATTAGTTTTTGCTTATTTCTCTTGCAGTTTCCATGAGGACCAAGACATTTTTGCTTTTACATTTACCTTCTTGCCATTTGGGAACTAATGATCATGAATGAAGCCTAAGCCTTAGAGAATGTTCCACAAGCTCCTTCTTTCCCCTCCTTTTTGGGTGATGTGATGAGTTTTCTGTGTATTTGAGCTTGATAGGTTGTCAATGCCATTGTTCTGTACAGTTTATTGAAGTATAATTAACATGTAGAACGATTTCATTTAGGGTTCATTTGGTTCAAAAGAGAGGAAAAGGGAAGTGAAAGGGAGAAAGGAAGGGAAAGAATAGTAGTTTTCCGTCAAGATTGAAAGAAAGACTTCTTTGTTTGGTACAAGGAAAACAAATTGAGGAAAAAAGACTATTTTTTGTAATTTTACTGAATAACCCTTATCTTCATTTTGTATTAGAAAATAAACAAATTAATATTATACTAATATACTAATATTTTTGTATATAAAAAATTTTTAAAATTTTTAATAAAATATTTATCAAACAAGAATAAGAATATTTTTTATTAATGAAATATTCATCGTTGACTATGGTAGTTTTTCAGCGATTTGTTCATCTTTCTCTAGTGATTATGTACAGTATTATAAGAGGTATTATCGGCGGGAAGAACAAAAAAATTGGAGGAAAATAATATATATATATATATATATATATATGGACAATAGAGTAAATAAAAATAAAATATATTTTTTTTTTTTTGGCCTTTATACGTTCACTCTTTCGCCCCAATTTTGGACGGAAACAAAATTGGACTCCGGAGGGGTTTCATATACATCAAGTTTTACTTTCCCTTCATGTCTTCCCCCTAACCAAACACGAAACTATTCTTTATGCATTCATTTTTACTTCCACTTCTCTTATATTCTCACTTTTTACCCCAACCAAACATACTCTTGGGCTAATTGTTCCTGACAATGTTTCTTATTTTGCTACTTTTTATGCAGTTAATGTTAGGGTTATTATTGGACAAAATGCTTGAATTACCAACAACCCATTTTTTGTAGGTTGGTGTGGAGAAATTCGTGATGTCATTTTTTCTGAGAATGGAACTGTGACTGTGGTGTATCGGGTAACAGTTCGGGGTTCGGATGGGGAGGTACGTTTTTGTTTGCTTGTCATATTAACTGTCAACTTATACCTTCACAATAAGCTCATATATATATACATATATACACAGATTGTTTCTCTTCCTTGGAAATTTTGGTTTTTTCCTATTGCGTGTTGGACATTTTTGGTTTAAGAGGAGTGATAATTTTCTAAAAGCTAATCGCTATTAATTTAAGTATATTGTCAATGTGAACCTGCTCTCTTTAAATCAAATTCTTCCAGGAAGAGGAAGTAAACTTCCTGTACGCTTACAATACCAATAGAAAAATGATTTGATGTCCTTTTGTATCTGAAGTTCAGTGTGGAATGATGGAACTAGTATGATTGGGACAATTAGTTGTGAATGTTTGGGGCTACAAAGGAGGGTGGGGAAAAAAGAACTAGGAATTAGTACTTGGGAATATTTTTTTGCCAATTAGTTTCTTCCTTTATAGTTGATCAAATTTTCTTTTTCCTATTCTCCATTTTCTTTCGCTTGTGTTTTTTTCTTTTTAATCTGAGAGTTTTACATGAATTTGGTAATAAAACTTTTTTCTTCCAAAGTTGAGTAGTTGAGGACATATCTAATTACTAATATTTTGCTTTATTCATGATTATAATACCAAAAAGTCTACTAATTAATTCTGTAAAATATTGTATCTTCAAAGGTTATGATTTTTTGTTTCTTGTTGAAAAAGATTAAAAGAATATAACATTCTAAATGCATATAGTCTTTTGTTAGACAATTGTTTTTATAGTTGAGATAGAACATAATAATTACTGTATTGTAATCTCCTTCCTAAATATTAAAGTAGAAACAATTTAAAATTTGAATTTTACAGAATTTTTTTGAAAGCTAAACTATATTGAATGACCATAATTCACACCCTTAATTACATATGATTTTTCACCCCTTCGAACTATGAAAATTTACGGTAAAGATTTATTCATGTAATGAAATAATCTGACTTATGGTAATAGTACTAATATGTCTACGTGTGTACAATATATACACATATATATATATATATGCAAATATAATACTTGTACTAAAGTAAATGTTTCTTTTTCCCCCTTAGTCAAAGAAAGGAAAGATAATTACATAATGTTGCTAATAAATAATAATAAACATTAGTATTATTGTATTATATATTTAATACTAACTCATAATGAAGAAAATAAAATGTGTGGTAATCAATAATACAATAATGTATGAAATAAAACAAAAATTTTGTTATTAGTAATCTTTTTTAAAAAATTAATATTTTGGTTTATGTAGGCTCTAACTTAATAATTATTAATTAGTACTTGGGTTCTAATAAAACCAGCTTATTTGACTTTCCTAAAGTCTTGGGTAATTTAATTATAATAGCTGATATAAATATTGCAAAATGGAACATATTACAAGATGAGTCATAAATATGATCGATTAATTAGAAATTCATTTAAAGTGTAACAGGTGTCAAGCTTTATCAATTTTGTGTCCCTACTAATAACTTATTATATAACTTAATTGATACCTATTTTCAATTTACCCATTGTAACCTTATTAATATAATTGTTGATAAGGTTATAATGGTTAATATAAGAGATCTAAGATACCTTTTGAGCCAGTCATGCTTTTGCTATAATATAGATAAACAAAATACAAGATTATGTCTGCTTTATTCAATTTCTTGCCTTCTGTCCTCATCTCATCTTGAATAAAAATTTTGGGGGAATGAGATAGCAAACTCCTTCAAAGGTTATACGAAAGACACTGTCAAAAATGTTTAATGAATAACGTGAGAGGATCGCTACAGACAAAGATTAGATTCTATTCTTGAAGTCCAATTAGCTTTACATTCCATTCCATTCCAATACAGACATTGCAGTCAAATAGCATTACATATCTATAATATTGAAGGAACATAATGATAAGAACTAGGAGAGGAAATATAAAGGGGGGGCAGACCAGTGGTGTGGGAAGAGTTGCATATGCAGTAGCTGGCGGCTGGATATCTTGTCTGCCGTCGGTCTGGGTGAAGAGTGAAGATGAACTGTGCCAGATGAAGGATGCAGGTTTTCTGGCTTTCCCGTTAAATCTGAATCCAATTGGATCGAATCTGGAACTGGAAAGCCCAGTTGGAATGCCCACCCCTTGGCTTGAGCTAGTGTTGTTTACTTTTAGATTAGCAGCAAAGCTCTATTCACGTAACATCTCGTAGTTCTTTCTGGAAAAGGACTGGAGTGGTGCTTTATCTGTGATGAAATGCAAATAAAAGGCGCATGCCAAACTGATTTTAGCCACAAATTGCAGTAAATTTTTTGGTATGTTTAGCCTTTCCTTTTCCTGAAAAAAACTGTGGGGTGTGTTGCAAAAGATTATCTTTAAAGTGGGTGAAAGACAAATACTGCAAATCTTAAACTAGCACAGATTGTTAATGTAGTAAACTTTAGCTCAACACCAAAATCTCTTGGACAGGGAAATTAATGTAGAAGGTAAAGAGAGAAAAGGAGCAGCTGCCTTCGGTCATATTCTTCCTTGGTTTACTTCAATAGAGGCTGCTAACTTGTTCACTTTATGTATTTTATATGTACAATATATACTTATTTAGATCTTCTGTTTTTAGTAAATTTTCATTGTTGCCCATCTTCCTACCAACATTTATCTGAATATGGTGCATTGGTGGTTGGAAACAATGGGCCTAGCTTTTTGCATCCATATTTTCAGGTCATCTTCTGCTGGTTCATTTGTAATGTCATTGTCTTATTTGTTGCATGGTAGCTGAGATGTCCTTTCCTTTTATTGTTCATTGTGTTTATTCCCTCGACTTTATTATAAGGCAACACTACAAGATAAATCTAATGATTGCTACATCTAAGTATAGGCACACCGTGAATCGACTGGGACGGTGTCACCAGGCAACGACAATATTGCAGATCCTGTTGCTGCAGCAGAGGAAATTGCATTTTGCAGAGCATGTGCTCGGTTTGGTCTTGGATTGTATCTTTACCATGAAGATTAGAAGCTTCGTGGTGTGAGTTGTTTGAGGTCACCCAATCGTTTGTACTGATCAAGAAATCTGTTTTTATGCTTGGAATTAATGTATGTAATTCGTGTAAGGATGGCTTATGATAATCGAGATCTGATCATATATAGTGTAATCTCTGAGGACTTTAATTTGGGTTCTCCACTATATAAATAAAGGATGAATTGTTTGCTTGGTATTACTTTCGTGCTGGTGAAAGTAGTATTGTTGTTCACATACAAGACGCCAAAAGGTCAATCAGGAGGACTATACGGACAATCATGCAGTAAAATTAATGATTTAGTTAAATTAATGATTTTCACATATACTTTGTTAGAGGCTTAGAGCCCTTCTTCAAGAACTCAACTCAGACTGGTCAGTCAAATCGGTTGAACCACAAGCAATGATTTGATGCAGATTCACAAAATCGGGTAAGATTCAAAATTGTTCAATTGTACAAGTTTTTATAGGAAATAATTCCTTCTCCTTCTCCTTCTCCAGGCATAATTGAAGCCCCTTGGCTTGGACTGTGCATAAATCTGAGTGAAGGGGTTGGTAAAAGGCAAGAACGGGGCTTCCTCTTCCTTGTTCATCCCTCATTACCAGCACCACTAGGATTGCCCTTGAACCTCCATCCCTTTTGGCCCCCACCACCATCAGCAACACCTCCCTCCTCCCTCCCTCCCTCATTTATTTTATTATGTCAGTTTTTAATTTTTTTTTCCGGTTTTTTAAACAAATTATTGGGAAATTTCTGCATTTTTTATTTTTGATTTTTAATTTTTGTAATTTCTGCCTTTTGGTTTCTGTGATTGGGATCTCTATAATTAGTTCAATATTATTGTAAAATTTTCAATATTATTGTACAATTTTTTTTAAAATTTGTTCAGTATTTTGTAAAATTAGTGTTCTGAATTGTTGGTGAATTGTGATATTTATAAATTAGTTCAAATTATTGCTAACGTTTTGATGATTTAGATCACATTTGAAGAAATTATTGGAATTTTAGATCACATTTTGGACAATATTTGCGATTTGAGATCACATTTTGGAATTTTAGTTATAGATCCATATTTAAAAACATCTAAGATTTAAAAAAGATTATTGGGATTTTAATTAGCTCATACTTTAAAGTAATCTAATATAATAAAGTATATTGTATAACATAAACTAAAATCAACTTTTTTTGCTGTATTTATTGAATACTAGTATAAATTTTGTTGAATTATGCAATGCAACTCAATAACATGGCTTTGATACCTAAGCCATTGCTTGAAGCCATGGGGAATAAAAAATATACAAAAATCTTCATAAAATCTGACCATGTAGGTGGAAGGCGAGCAACGGCAAAATGTTCAAAAATAAAACAGTCATAAAAATCCATCCATGTAGGCTAAAGGCGGCTAATAAAAGAATATTTTAGATTAAGGTGAATAGCAATTTACCCCCATGTGATATTAAAAATTGACAAATTACCCCTTTATGAAAAATAAATAGCAATTACCCCCTATTTTTAAAAAATCAAGCAATTTAACTTATATAATGTGACAAACAAGATCTGCACGAAGCTGATGACTATTCGGCTTGGGCATGTCTTACCGGAGGTGATATCACTGTCACAGAGTGGTTTTGTGCTGGGGCGATTGTTGAGTGATAATGTCCTTTTGGCCCAAGAGTTAGTTCACTCCATCGAGTCTCGCCGGCCGGATGCAAATGTGGTTTTCAAGCTTGATATGGCCAAGGCCTATGATCGGGTCAGTTGGGAGTTCCTCTATCAGGTCTTGCGGCGGAAGGGTTTCCCACAGCGCTGGATTGGTTTGGTGGCTAATGCTGTCTCACACTACTGGTTTTCGGTTTTGGTGAACGGTGAGCATGCGTTTCCACTCAACCCGCGATTTGCAATAAGGGGATCCTCTCTCTCTGGCTTTGTTTGTACTCGCTGTTGATTATCTATCTTGAGGCTTGGATCGACTCTTTGCGGCGCACCCGACGATGTATTATCAGGCACTTGGTCAGATTCGGGTATCCCACTTGGCATATGCAGATGATTTGATAATTTTTACTACCACGTGCCGTCAGAATATGGAGCTGCTACGTGATTTTTTGCGGGCATATGAGCGGGTGTCAGGCCAATTGATTAATATGGCTTGAAGAGTTCCTTTATTGTGGGCCACCAAGCTTCCTCCCTACAGATGCAGGTAGTGCAGTATGTGTTGGGCTATCAGCTGAAACATTTACCAGTCACGTATTTGGGTGTTCCTTTGTACAAGGAAACAGAAAGGCATGCCTGTTTGACTCCATCATCTCACATTTGTGAGATATGCTCCAGGGTTGGGCAATGTTGAATCTCTCCTTGGAGGGAGGCTGGCCTTCGAAGTGTGTTGCAGGGCACTCCGTTGCATCTGCTTCAGGTGATTCACCCGCCCAAGTCAGTTTTGACCATAATTGAACGCATTTTCAATGATTTTTTTTGGGGTTCGTACAATGGGCGTAAGCACATCCATTGGTCTTCTTGGGCAAAGGCATGTTTCCCGGTGGCGGAAGGTGGATTGGGTGTTTGTAGTCTGGCAGACTATGTTTGGGCCTTTTCCATGAAGCTGTGGTGGCGGTTTCGGGGCAGGTCATCCTTATGGTCGGAGTACTTGCATGGTCGCTACTGTCGAAATCTGCATCCGACTATTGTGTCTTATATCCGTAATCATTATCCGATTTGGCATCGCCTCTGTCGCATTCGAGATGTGGCAGAGCGAGTTAATTAATTTTTTAATAATTAAAAAAAGAAAAATTACAAAAAAAATATTTTTTTAATTAATTAACTTTTTATGTCGAGTCGCGGTTTCAAACCGCGACATTAAATTAAAATAACTCATATATAGTGAGATAATGTAAAATAAAAATTTAACTATATTGTAATATTTGTATTTATTGCAATATTTATAATAATTGATTGTAATTTTTTAATTAATAAATTTTTAATATTGATTATAATTAAAATATATATAAATTTATAATTAAATAATATTTGCTACAAATTGTTTTGTTATTAATTTATTATTGTCACAATTTGTATTATATAAATATATTATATTTTATAATTCACGAACACTCTGAAAAATTATTTGATGTAGTATCGGACCCTTGTCGGGCTCGGACACGACATCGAAGTGTCCAAAAATCTAAAAAAAAGGGGGGGGGTGGAGACGGTGCAGGAAACGCTAAGGACATGGCTATTGACGTGTCCGACACGATCCGAACATATTTTCAATTTTTGTTTATAATTTTAAAAATTTTGGACTATTTTTAAAAAAGAAAATTTAGGCTTAATAAAAAAAAAAGAATTAAGTCACTCTTTTTAAACTGAAAGTATCAAGATAAAATTACTAAAAATTTGAGAGATGTTCACGAATTAACTAATTTAAATTATTAAAAATTTTCACTGATTTTGTATAATTTCTAAATTATTAAAAGTTTTCACAGATTTTGTATATTTTTAGAAAATTAGTTAAATCGTGAACATCTCTCATTTTTTTAGTAATTTTATCTTAATACCTTTAGTTTAAAAAGAGTGACTTAATTCTTTTTCTTTTTTATTAAGCCTAAATTTTCTTTTTTATAAAATAGTCCAAATTTTTTTAAACTATAGACAAAAATTGAAAATGTGTTCGGAACCTGTCGAACACGCCGTGTCCGTGGCGTTTCCTACACCGTGTCCTCTTTTTTCTTTTTTAGATTTTTGGACACTTCGATGCCGTGTCCGAGCTCGACACGTGTTCGATAGTACATCGAAGAATGTTTCAGAATATCCGTGAATTATAAATTATATATATAATATTTATATAATACAAATCGTGATAATAATAAATTAATAACAAAATAATTTGTAGCAAATATTATTTAATTATAATATTATATATATTTTGATTATAATCAATATTAAAAAATTATTAAAAAAAAATCAATTTATTATAAATTTTGCAATAAATACAAATATTACAATATAGTTATATTTTTATTTTCTATTATCTCACTTTATATGCGTTATTTTAATTTAATTATCGTTGTTATATTAATGTATTTATTTAAATAATTTATTATTATATATTAAAATAAATTATAATATATATAATTTAATATAATAATATAGATAATATAATATAAAATTATAAAAAAAAAGGTCAGCCTTGAAAAATTCCAAACAAGCAAAAAAAAAATTTTGCTCGAGTCGCGGTAGCATTTTTCTTTTAAAAAAAATTTATTGTCGAGTCACAGTTTGAAACCGCGACTCGACATAAAAAAGTTAATTAATTAAAAAAAATATTTTTTTTGTAATTTTTCTTTTTTTAATTAATAAAAAAATAATTAGGTCGTGGCAGAGCCTTTTCTCTTCTGGACCTTAGGTGAAGGTTTTGTTTCTTTTTGGCACGATAATTGGCTTGGCGAGAAGCCCCTAACCCAACTCCTGCACATGGATACCTATACTATGGAGCCGATAAGCTATTATTGGCACGGGGGTGATTGGAATGTCCCCCGAATTCTTCGGACTATCCCCATGCCTTTTGCACAGACTATTTGCCAGATTCCTATTGCAGCAGGCCAGGGGGATAAGATTGTGTGGACGGGGTCTAGTACGGGGGATTTCTCGACGACATCGACATGGGAGGCTATTCGACAAGCTTCACCTCAGCGGCAGCTACTTGCAGATGTCTGGCACCATTCCTTGCGGCCAACAATTTTAGTTTTCTTGTGGCGGCTTTTCCAAGACAGAATTCCAGTGGACGCGCAGATGCAACAAAAGGGTTCAACTTTCCATCTAATTATCAGTGCTATGAGGCAGAGGAGACAGTTTTCCATCTGTTTATTGAGAGTACGGCAGTGCAGGGCGTGTGGCAGCACTTTGCTGCCCTTTTTGGGCTTTGCCTCTATGATACGGGGAGCCTCACTCATATGGTGCACTTCTGGCGATATTCTACCCCATTTCACTCGGATCTCCACATTCGGACGCTGATACCTTTCCTGATCCTTTGGTTTACATGGACGCAGCGGAATGCTGCGAAGTATCATGGGTACCGTTCTTGACCGACGGCATCATCTTGATGTCCAGCGCCATCTCCGCACACTGTATGCAGCACGGACCTTGACGAGCACACAGTGGAAGGGTGATTTACATATGGTTGCCGTAATGGGTTTCATATTTCACCAGACAGTTCCTCGAGCCCCCAGTATTGTGCGTTGGCATGCACCGTCCCCGTCGTTGGTTTAAGCTCAATACAGACGGCTCCTCCCTTGGGAATCCAGGCCTGGCGGGGGCGGGGGGCATCATTAGGGATTCGGCTGGGCATGTCCACCTTGCTTATCAGTTTGCATTGGGCACAGGGACCAGTGTGCTAGCAGAGCTCACTGCCGTCTGGCGGGGGTTGGAGTTTGCCCTGACCCACGGTCTTGATTGATGGGGGAGGTGGATGTCACGACGGTGATTTCGCTCTTACAGTCCCGTGCTTCTGGGAAGTGGGAGATTCAACATCTAATTATGCGTATTGTACGCCTCCAACAGTTGCTCATGGTGGACGTTCAACACGTTTTCAGGGAGGCGAATGATGCAGCTGACCATCTTGCGAAGGAGGCTGCTTATTTACAGTTGACTCGAGTGCTCCACCATGATGATATCACGGGTGTTCTCCGTGGCATTCTTTGCCTTGACAGACAAGAAGTCCCTCACCTTCGCCAGGGGTGATGATAATTTCACGACTTGGGCCAGGAGTTTTTTCAAGGAGGTTTTGTGGCTGGCTTTGGCGTAATGAGCACAACACGTGGGGACGAATGTATAGGTATTTTCTCTCTTTTTTTTTTTTTTTTTTTTTTGTAAAGGGAGTAAGTACTCCTTATTTCCAGTTTTTCTCATTGTACATGATTTGAATTCTTTCTTGGTAATAAACGGGTAGGGGTCCGCCAAACCCCCCGCCTAGGCACAGACGGCTTTCTTAAAAAAAAATAATTAAAAATATAGGGAGGTAAATTGCTATATTTTGAAAAATATAAGGGGGTGAATTGCTTTTTGATTTTTCATAAGGAGACTGTTTGTCTATTTTTTCTAACACAAGTAGGTAAATTACAATTTATTCTTTTAGATTATGATAGAGATAAGGAAAGCTGAATAAATCAGGGAAGAGCTATTCTGGGAGCGTTTTTGCGTTTCGTTAAACTCGTAAATTTGAACTTAGTCAAAAAATGCAACACAAAGCTCAAACAACGGCATCCATCAGCAAAATCGGACAACGATGGCAATACAGACTATATTCATACTTATAATTTAACTCAACGATTCAAAGGGCTTCTTTTTCCTTTTGATTTCTCCCTATATTTATCAATAATTTAATTTTTTTTTAAAGTCTTACTATCTCCGTTGTCATGGATAATTCAACCGTAGTAATTTAGCCTTCATTAGGCTAAGAACAAGAGTTTAATGAAATAAAAATAGAAAAAATTAAATAAGAAAACTTATAGAATTTAGGTGCACAAACAATATAGAAATAATTTTTATTACTAAGAAAGAAATATTTTACAAATGCTTCAACTGCAACTCATAAAAACTTCCGAAGGCTCTTCCTATACAATAAAACTAGTCATGCATAAGAATAAAAATAAAAAATTCCTACATACATAGCATTTGCAATTATTTTTACTATTATATTTTCATATTTGTGTCACAATAATGAAAAAAAATATTTGTTCATTTATTAATATTCATTTCTAGTGCATATGTTTTACTGGTGTAACTAAAATAAACTCCTCTTTTGACTATGTCATTCCCTAAGACCATGTTTACTTCTTATGATGGATTAAGTGACAAAATATTAATTTGTGATTATGTATATGATTTGGTTTCAAATTGACTATTTAGGATAATGTCAATGGTCAAATTATTTTGTGTTTACTTAGCTATATATATTTAAGTGATTGTGTACTGTAATTACATTTTTAACCTCAAATAGGACAAGATGAGCTGTCAGATCATTGAAAGAGCTCATCCCTTCTTCACCTTCTCTTCCCCCTTTTTTGCCATTTTGTGTTTTACCATTTACCTCTCCTCTCTTGAAGCAACTGATGCTGAAAGTGTGAGCTCAGTGGATGGGGAACAGAAGTCTGATCAGCACAATCTCATCAGTTGGTTTCCAAGAATTGATGACAAGTTTGGGGATGAAAGACAAAGAAGGTGAACTTCCAAGTAATTTATGCGGAGGAGTATGTAGTTCTAGACAACTATTAGGGTAAAATCTATATTATTCATGTTACACTCGAAATTTTTAAATAGGTCATTGTGATAACAAACAAAATACTATATACCCTCCTGTAAAGTTTAAAAATTTTTTGCCTCTAGAATTGCATTTATAGGCGCCTCAAAATATAACTTAGTATGTATATATGCCCCTATCTGACCAAATACTTACCTCTATCTTTAATATACATATTTTAAAAATATAATATAAAAACCCTTAAAAAACGTAATCTTAATATAAAAAAATTTAAAAATTATAAAAATAGAAAGAATGTAGACTCTTGCGACGGAGAAGTCGGCGGTGTATGGGAGTTCAAAATGCTCGTCGTCAAACGGAGCTTTCAACGGCAGTAAGACTATGCTCGGCGTCAGACTTGGTCTCCAGAGTCGAACAGTAGAGAACTCATATTCAAATACACCAGAGGCTAATATGCACCTTTTAAATTGGGGTAAATTGCCATAACACCCCCCTCGCCGATTTTTCAGAATTTAGCTAAAAACTCCGCAATGTGATTTGAGAAAAAAATATTGGCAAGTAACTCTCTTCCTTCGTAGTTAGAAGTTAGAACCCCCGGCCTAACGGCCCGTTAAATTCCCTTGTGAACCCTGCTTCAATCATCGGCCGGGCCGATATACCGCGCTTTCTAAAGTATAACAATCGTTTTGCATCTTTGAATATAAGAAAGCTGGTGAGGGCCCACGGATCAAAAATTCGAAGTAAATTTAAATATCTACTTTAAAAATTTCCAGCTTTATGATTGTCCTAGGTATAGTACCCATAAGGCTCATATATTAAGTATGACATAGTAACTGACCCCTATTAATACATAATCTAATATAGCTAATATAATTAATACTATGAGTATAATCTATCTAAATCAGGATCCACGGGCTCTGCCGCCGCTCTGATATGTGACAGCGAGGGCGGCGAGAGCCAAGGGAAAAGTTGGAAGGAGGCAAAACACGCCCAGGCCCAAACTACGCGCTACAAGGTGGCGGGGCAATCAGTTGCCTGCGAACGACCAGCACGCGGGGAAGGCGTCAGGACGTGCCCCATAGCCATAGGGGGCGGGACCGCACACTCTGTCGCCCAGGATTCGAGAAGGGACAGAAGCTGGACTGTTCCCCTGGAATTCCAGGTTCTGGCGACGACCCCGGCGTTCTGTCTTACTCTATTAAAGGCGATCGAGGCGCCGACGGGAAGAGAGAGTGACCAGAATGATAAAAAAAAGACACGTTAAGGCCACGTCGCCCCCACCTCGCCGTGGGCGCGACATTTGCCCGTCAAGGCCAGCCTTAATGCCCAGTAGTTCTTCTGCCGTCGCACGGTTAAGAGAAGATAATTTTTTTGTTAAAATTTTAGAAATATTAAAAACATATCTAATATTCTAATTTAAAGTATATATTATAAATGTGTGTAAGATAAGAGTTATATATCAAATTAAACCAAAAAAATTTGCACTGACCGAGAATTAATAAGTGATCTATATTTAAAATAATAACACATATATGATCCCTCTCAAATAGGAACCATACCGCTCGTGAAGTTCCTATAGTTTAATTTAGTATATCTTTAAAATAGAAATATTAAAACTCATATTTTAAGTCAATCAGATAAATTGTAATGTTAAGTTGAGACACTCGGAAGTACCTATCACATACGTATAAGTGATTTTGGATTTATATTCGGCATATAATAAAATTTTAATTTAACGATACCATCGAATTTTAAACATAACTCTGTGCACATTCATCAGAGGACAACAGGGCAGAATTCGGACATTTTGGGCCCTCCCACTTTAGGAAAAACCTCAAAGATCGAATATAAAAAAAAACAAGCCCACAACTCCGCCTAAGTCTCCGAAAGTGTGGCTCACTCTCCGTTCAGTTTCTACCATTGGAGAGAACAAGTATGACTTGTTGTATTTTAGGATAACACGGAGACGGGGGTTTTTTTTTTTATTCATAAATATTGGACAAGGGAATTTCACGCTATTTTTCTAAAACACAGGGGGGTGTTGTGCAATTTACGCTTTTAAATTTTACAAGAGGTTATATAAATATTTTGTTTTATCACAGGGACTTATTTGAATATTTTAAATATATCTAATATGGATTTTACTCCAAATATTATGGTGCAAACTAGGGGTGTTCAACAAAATCGTCGGACCGCCCCAAACGATCGACCCAACCCAAACCGCACCGCAATTAGCGGGCTAAAGGTGGGTTGGGTTGGTCTTGGGTTAGTTAGAAAAAGACCGCATTTTTTGCAATCGGGTTTGGTTTTATGTTTACGTAAACCGCATTGACCGCGTTCGACCGCCGAATGATAATGATAATAGTATAGTAGAAGTAGTAATAATAATATATGAAGAAGAAGAAGATGATGATGATGATGATGATGAAGGAGAGCAAATAATAATATACTAGAATTCTTCATATGTTTATACAAAAGTTTTGATTATGCATAAACTAATATTCAAGACTAATAATAATGATGATATTTTTTGTGGTATTATATATAATTATATGTATAAATATGTAAACGAGATCAATTGATTCATTAAGTTAGTTATTGACAATCTTTCATATTTTATGCTGTAGATTAATGGAAGAACTTTGAAATAGATGATATTACGATTTTGTGTATAATCTCATTACCATCTTATTTTATTCAAATAATTTTTATTTAATATGATATATTTTATGGTTATTTTTTATATACTTAATTCGAAAATAAATAATTTTTCACAATCTATTCATAAAAAAATTGGTAATATTTTTAATATTTATTTGTATTTCTTTTTTAAAATAACATTATAATCATGTATAAGTGTTATTTTTTACACATTGAATGATGATATATATTATTTATAATTAGATACTGCAAAAAAAATACATTTATTTTGACAAAAATAATTGTAACAAAAAAGTATAAATTGTCACAAAATACTAATATAATTGTATAAAGTGCGTTTTCTATCTACACTAAAGACGCAAACCGCCCCAACCCGCCCCAAACCCAATTAGACCGCAAGTGCGGTTTTTATGATCGTTGGGTTGGCTTGGGGTAGAGCTTTCTAAAAACCGCAATATATTGGGTTGGGCCAAAATATTACCTAATGCCCCAACCCGCACCGCGTACACTCCTAGTGCAAACTCGATAATCTTGTCACCAGATTCAAACTTTTTGAAGTCTTGAGCAGATATAGGCCCTAGAAATTTGGAAACAACGGTGAGAGAGCCTAAAAAGACTGGTTTCTTGTATTAAACTTCCGACCAAATTGGTTAAAGCTTTGAAAGCTACAGAGGAGCAAACATATCTGAAAGCTGATGACAAGGGTTTTGTTGTTTGCTCCATATGGGAAATTACTTGAGGTTAGTACAAAAGTTTTTACAGAACCAGTTGACAAAATGTTATATTATGTATTAACGAGGACTTTAAAAAAAGGATAAAGCCATTAGTAGCAAAAAGAAAAAAAAGATGTGGAGCCGCCATTTTCACCTGTTCTTGGAGTTTGTCTTATGGTATGAGAAGGAAGTTGGGGGAGACGAAGTTATGTAGAGTATTTTAGCATATTTGTGTTAGGTACATTTATTGCACCTGACAAGAAACCGGTGTAGTAAGAATAACAAATGAGGGCAAGTCCGACATTGTGTGTCCTACAAACAAGGACGAAAATGGAACTTACAAAAAAACATTAAAATGGGCTCATTTGGTGAGTATATAATCAACACAAAATTTGAGTGACTAAAATCACTAAAAATTGGCTTTAATATCGGGCTAGCCCAAGTTGTACGAGTTGGCCAAAAAGCAAGTAAATAAATGACTATTACAGACCCCGTAAAAAAAAAAATGATTAGGTAAAATTGTATGTTTAGTCCCATAAAATAGGGTTTAATTCATTTAGTTTTTTGTTTTACGGAATATTTAAAATAGTTTTAAAATTTAAAAAAATTGATATATTTAGTCCTCTTATTTACGGAATTTATGAAACTAAATGTGTTGAGGTTTTTTAATTTTGGGATCATTTTTAAAAATTTCGTAAAGTAAAGATTAAGGTGTTGAATCCCAATCGGCCTACCCTATATATGGGACTAAAGGTACTTTTGTAGTTTTAATTACAGTTGAAACAAAAAGAAATGTGCTAGTTTTTTCAATTGAAAGTAATTAACTATTATTTATTGAATAAATCAATTATAATAATCAATATTAAATAGGGTAAATTACATCTACCTCCCCTGAGGTTTGGCATAATTAAATAAACCCCCTCGTTGTTTTCGAAATTACAAATTACCCCCCTTTTTAAGGACCGTCTAACAATTACCCCAATCTATGCATTTTTTATAGTGAACTGACCAAAATACCCTTATGAATTAAAATTATATATTTTATTTATTTTTTTTAAAAAATATTTTTCTTATCAACTAAGGCGATAATTTTTTTTATAATTTTTAAATTTTTTTCATCCATCCCATTCAATATTTTTATAAGATTTTAATTTTTTTTTAAAAAAAATAAAAAAATACTGTAAGGGCAAAGTTGACATTTCTATGCCTCCATCCAAGGATTACATAATTTTATCAAACATTAGGGGGGTATTTGTAATTTTTCAAACAACAAGGGGGTATTTGTAATTATGCCAAACCTCAGGGGTAGATGTAATTACCCTATTAAATATCTATATTAAACAACAATAGGCAACTATGACAATTATATACTAACCATCAATATCAGATAACTGTATATAATCAGCAACTACTATTAAAGTAGAATAACGTCTACTATTAAAAACATCCCCACATATTGGTGGGTGTCCAAACCTACAATCTTAGAATCATGGGCCTCAACTTCATTAATTGAGTTAGGCATATTTGGCAAGATATGTGTTACTTGGGAGTTTTTGAGTTTTATTCTTAAATATAGAGTTTGTGAACGTTTCTTTCTAAACCAAACAAATTCACACTGTAATAAAAATTGTATAGATATTTTGCTCTAAAAAAAAATAGTATAGATATTGAAATTCATCTCTCTTTCTGTCTCCAGCCATATCACCTTTTTTTTTTTTTTTTGGATAATTATACTCCCCTCTCATGAGGTTGATGTGTTACACGTAGACCCCCTGTGGTTTGCTTCCTTCTAACAAATTAGTCGCTCAGTTAGTCAAGACTCACCGAATTTGCTAATATGAGAAGGTATATTTTCAACGTCATAATGGTAGTTTAGTCTGAAAAAAATTGTTTGACCTATAATAAGTCAATCGAGGGTATATATAAATTTTTATTCAGTTTTTCTATTAATAGCAGTAAATTTCGTAAATTTTGACTAACGAAAGGACTAATTTGTTAGATGGAAGCAAACCTCAAAGGTGCTAGATGTAATTTTCCAAATCACAAGAGGTCTACGTGTAATTTTATCAAACCTCTGGGGGGGGTATAAATTTCCCTTTTCTTTTCAAACTGGTAAGTACATAATTATACTAATATCATAATAAATTAAACAATACATCGATTGCATCCATATTTTAGTATAATTAAGAAGAATAAAATAAATTATAATAAATTCATATAAAATAAGATACATACCTAGACGTTTGTTAAATTTAAATCCATTACCTCAAATTTGTTCATGATACATCAATCTTAATAATACACCCTTGATCCCAACCATCTTATCTAAAAATGGATGTTTTCTTACCAGCACTTTGAATCCTTGGGGAATAAATGAAGTCAGTTGTCAACAGATGGCCAAACTAAACTATTGTAATTATGATTTTTGTTAAAATATACTTGTAGGTTCAATTGGAATTTGTGTCAATCAAACTTAACGCAAACCTTAAATAAGTAGTTAAACTCGACCAAACTTTGGTAAATTTTTAAGGTAGTTTTCAGCGTAAAAGATTCAAGTTGAATTCGAGCAACTTTGATTACTTCACGTTTTTGTAGCCTGAAAAAAGGTAATGAGTTGCCTTTAAATCGAGTCTGAATTAATCTTGAACTAGTCAACCACTCATGACATTAAAAAAATAGGGGGTAGTTTGTATAATAACATTCACATTTTTAAAAAAATTAATGTGTAATTTTTTCAAAAGCAGGATGGTATGTCTAAATAGACCATTGGTTAAGGGGTGCAAATGTAATTATCGCTACTTGAATAACTATCCACAAGATTGAAAATCTAAAAGTTCATGAAAATGAAGAAGGATAAGCAGATGCAGAATTAGAAGAAAGATGATTAGGCAGTTGAGCTAACTCATATCTCCTTCCTAACAACCAGGAAGAAACTTGTGATTCTCCACGTCCAGCTTCTATATATACCATAGAACCCCTAAACTCATTGCATCACTCAGAAAATTGAACACTTCCAATCAAAGAAGACAATTTCCTCAGCCACCTCTTTCCTGCTCAAACGATGGCATTTGATAGCCGCTCTTCCTTCTCTTGCTATTGCTCATTACTTTGTCATCGATAAATGGCAACACATATCAAGCAGAGGCACGGCACCTCCTGGAGTCAGCCTTGCCCGAGATTCCCAAGCCTGAAATTCCTCTGCCGCAAATTCCAGCTTTACCAAAGTCGGAGCTACCAGCACTGCCAAAACCAGAGCTGCCAACTTTGCCCAAGCCTGAGCTCCCAACATCGCCTAAGCCTGAGCTTCCAGCAGTGCCAAAACCAGAGCTTCCGAGAAGCCGGAACTACCAAAGTTGGAAAAGGCTGAGCTGCCACCACTGCCAAAGCCTGAGCTCCTGGAATTGCCTAAACCTGAGCTCCCAGAATTGCCAAAACCTGAGATTCCAACACATTGCCAAAGCCCGAATTTGCCAGCATTCCCCCAAAGCCTGAGTTGCCTAAGCTTCCTGAACTCCCAAAGTTTCCAGAATTGCCTAAACCCACTTTGCCTGAATTGCCAACATTGCCAAAGCCTGAGTTGCCTAAGCTTCCTAAACTCCCAAAGTTCCCGGAATCGCCTAAACCCACTTTGCCAGAAGGACTGAAATCCCCTTGATTTAAATCATACGAAAAATTATAAAGAATTTGATCTCGGAGTGATTATTCTATACAAAGGGATGATTCTCTCAGAACTAGTTCTAAAATGATTGATTTCATACTGTTTGGTTACTTATCTTCTTGTATTCTGGTGAGGTGCAGCTCTTATTATTGTTGTTATGTATGTTTACACTTCAGTGCTTTCAATTTGTATTTCCCTACCCCATTATATTTCATGATTGTTTGTGTAATATCAACTCTTATGTTTTACCTTCTATTTTCCCCCTTCTTTGAACTGATAAAATAGCAATGATGTATTATTGTATTTCTCCTTCTCCCCAATGCTACAAGGGCTCAGGCAAAAACAGCATGATACGACTAACGCCGGTATGGCAATATGATCAGAAACGATGAACAACAAGAGAAAAAGACTTAACCTTTGTACATTTGTAAAAGACTTAAAACCTCATAAGCTACATTGAGAAATAGTTATCTACTTCATAAATTAGCGATTACCATAGTACTCGAACTTCCTCCTCTCAGGGACCAAGACAAGGTTATATATAATATAGTTGACCTGGAGAGACCGAAAGTTTCATTCCTTTCTTCATAAACTTCACCTCAATGCAAAAACCCTTTCCATTTTCCACGGGATGACATGTGGAATTGTGCTCCTCAGACATTCTCAACATATGACTTGGCTAGAAAGATATATTATCAGGTGCTGCTTGAAGATCACTGTAGCCAAGCCCCAATCATCAATACTCAGTCCTGGGGATTGAATATGCAAGTGCAATAGATAACATTTTATTTAAAGAAACTTCTTGCATACAAATTTCATTGTGAGATTTGCTTAATCCATTTATAGTCTGATGATTGATGGCCACACCTGCTATTGCCAGTTCTGGGAAACATCTTCAGACAACCATTTCGGCTTCTCTAACATCTGTAGGAATTCCCACATCCAACCTCATAGTTGGTTCGTACTTCTCAGGCACAGCAGCACCAGCCTGTATACATAATTCTACCACTGCTGGGGCCTGGCCATAGAAGTTCCTCAGCTCCCTCTCCAGAGGCTTATTAACATCAGGTACATGCCAGACAAATTTAGGTGGAATCAAGTCATCAAGAACTGCTGCTTGCCATCCATGTTGCCCATTACGCTGCTGGTGCTTATGAGCTCCACAGTTCTGAGCTTTGTGTCCAGTTGGGCCAACATGCACCTCAGGACAATAACCACAAACCCTTACAGGGTACATCTTCATCAGCCTCTTGGCTCCTTCCCTCATCTCTTCCCACATCTCGAGCATCTTCACAGCAAGAAATGCCGTATCTTCTTTGCCGGATGGTGGTACAATTTCAGAGTCCAGTATTTCAGCTAATATTTCTGGTTTTGGAGCATCTGGATTGGGGTCTGGAAGTTCACTTTCATCAGCATCAATAAACTCTTTTCTCCCAATATGTATGACCGGTTTTCTCCTCTTTTTGGTAGGATATTCAGGCAGGTCAACTCCTGCCTGAATGCAGAGCTCAACAACTGCTGGAATTCTTGGGATGGAAAATCTCTCCTCATGAGAAATTCGCTTCCCAAGACGATCATACAAGTGATAGCCTCAACTGGTACCAGCATGTCCTCAACAACTGCTTCAACCCATTCATGAGCCCCTTTACGGATTGAAGCTTGTGGCCCTCTACACGATTTGAAAGGGTGGCCAACAGGACCCACATGAATTTCACTACACCACCTGCCAGAACAGTCGTTGGAAACAATTGTCTGTAAAAAATCAGTAGTTAGAGGAACTAATAAACATCGGAAAATTGTCTGTGTTGAGTTGCTAATGACATGATTGCAACTAGGATCATCATCTACAACCACTAAAAGGAAAAAGAAGTCTGAACTCACATAAGATCAAAAAAAAAATCTTGGTGAATCTGTGCAGTTGTAAAGAAACATAGGTAATACAAGATCAGGGGAAAATTACTTGCAGCATTGACAGGCATCACTTTCAAGAGCTTCTTGGGATTATTGATTAATGTTATTCTCGCATTCAACACCTTGTATGCAACAGGAATTAGTCTTTCAACCACCAGACCTCTCTTTGGAGGCGGAACACCTCTTGGTTGGTTCTTCCTATTCTTCAGCCTCTCCCTGGCAGCTCGCCGTAACTCAACTATGGGTATAGGAAATGGTTTCTTCTCCTTTTTAGGTAATAACGAGGAAAATCGGCATTTTGAGGATGATTGCACTCAACGACCAGTGCTTGGACACGAGTCAAGTGTTGCGATGAAATTCCAAAGTTACGTTGACAGCTGAGTCTATGGCAACTGTTCTGCAAGTCAAAGAAACATACTTCATCTATATATCCATGACATCCACTATTGACTACTAAAAGCAGTGTTTGATACAGATTGAGAGTACTGGTCTCAATACTAAATCATCCTCCTTCTCAGTCAAGTGGAGCCAGTTTGGTTGGGTATTTGAAGAGATGAAGAGAGCAGAGTAGAAGACCAGAAGGAGATACAAACAGATCTCAAGTGAATCAGAATTCAGAAGGATTGAACTTCTTATAAACGGGGAAGACCAGAAGTGCTGCTAGCTTAATTCTATAATTAAGAGCACATAAAACTAAACAGAAAATAAAGTAGCTTTTCCAAAACTAATGTTTACTATGTTCCGGAAAGATGCATGCACAAATCTTTTCTAATATAAAAAACACCAGTGTTTTTTTGAATTTTAAGTTAGACAAATTTATCCTTATGATATTATTATATTTAAGAATAATAAGTAATTTAGTATTATTATTATCTTAAATTTAATTAAAAATATTTTTTCTTAATCAAATATGTTAATTGTATTCATACATTTAACTTAGACATTGTTGTACAATAAAAGATCGAATTCATTGAACAATATATAGTTTATTACTAATAATAAAGTTCTGATTTGTTTTTAAAAGCTTTTTTTAATGCATGTACACAATGATTTTTTTTTAAAAATTGTTATTTGTAATCCATTTTTATTTTTTTAAAATAATATATGGTATACATATACATATACATACATATATAGTCTTAGTAAAGCATAAACAAGCTCCATGTGTTTTATGCCTAAGTTTTGTAAAGATAACAATATGGAGAGCAATAAGTTTCATTTTATTAGTTTTTACTCATGGATACAAAATGGAACTCTAAATTGAAAGTTATTTTTATAAATTTAGATAAGAGTTATGGAAAGAATTACACATACTATTTTAAATGAAATTATTTAACTAAATGAATGATAGAATTGACTTAGCAAACTTTATCTTTTCTATTTTTCACATTGATCATACACAGTAAGTAATACAAAATATAATTGATTAAAATATTGTATGATTTAGTCATACATAAAAAAAAAACTTTACTATAAGATAAAATTTAAGGTTACACTTACAAATTTATTAGATGGAACGCTTTTATTTCATCCTCTTCTTGTTGAGGGTAGACCTGAAATTTTTCCATGTACCACTTAGTTAATAGTGCAACAAAGTCATAACCATGTTATATTTTTGGTAGAAGAAATAGCAAAAAATTTACTTATCTACTTTTCCATAGAAATTAATGTAGACTAATATATTTTTTAAAAAAACAAAGGCACACATCAATTTATCTTGAATGCATGAACAAGAAGTTTTTTTTTTTTTCAGAATTGCACTTGTATTTAATATTTTCAATAGACTGTCTGTATAGGTAGACCCTAACTATTTTATACAAAATCAATTTGTTGGATGTTGGAAAATAACTAAAAGAATAAAAAGTAGTTATGCAAAAAAAAGATAATAAGACAAATGGATTCGATTTGTAAATAGTTGAAAATGAAATATGAGGTTTCAAATAAATACAAACAGGCCTCAAATTTTTGTAACATAATACTTCTTATTATAGTAAATCTCATTTTGAATGAACAAATTTCCCGTTTTTTTCTTATTACAGACCCATTTAACTCATCATATAGATCACGTTATTTTATATTTGTACTTTTATTGAATTGATTCATGATATACTTACACGTGACATTAATTTTATCAAAAAAACTTTAAATACGAGCAAAATATGATAAGAAAAAAAAATACATACTTAATATCATTAAATTTTCTCTTTGAATAATTTGAACTACTTTGAACAAGATATATTAATAACACTTTAATATTAACACATAAAATATAATTTTTTATAATGAATTTTGGATTAATTTTAAAATAATATAATAATGAGCATCTATATAAGCTAGGTGGATGATGTTAAAGACTTATTTACAATTTCTATTCTCCTCAGACTACAAACAAAAATTTAAAATTCTAAATTCTATAAGCAATTACAAAACTATAATGAATATGTCTAAGAAAAAGAAATTATTAATCAAAAAACAAAATATTAAAGAAAAATTGACAAGTGAAGTCAAGAAAATCTATTCTAAACTAAATATAAATGTCAAACATACTCATGTATTATGCATAAATATATGTGCCAAGAATGAAGAAAAAAACAGAAAGCGCAATCATTAATATTTAAAATTTAAAATAATTATTTGTGTACATAAATATCAGGTACAGTTTTAATAAATTTACGTAATTGACTCAGGTATCAAAAGCATGAAGTATTCTTAAACAATATTTATAAAAACCAAAAATGAAAAATTATAGTATGCAAAATGCACATACATTGTACTAGTTATATGAAAAGCATAAAGAGAACAGAGAATACCTTGAAAGAATCAAGCGAACTGAGACCTTGCCATGTGCCATGTCCTAGAAGATCAAACTTTGAACATGGATTTGTCCCTTTACTACGCAAAAAAGCTTCTGCAAAACTGGGAATGCAGACACCCAATATCCATTCCTGATGAAAAAACAGAGAGCTTTTAAACATTAATTCTGCACAATGTTTTTAACAATGCCTGAGGCATTCCCTTCAAGCTGTCAGTCATTGATACCAGACATCATGTAACTCACAAACAAATATATATTAACTCGGGCACGCCCTTCACACTTTGGTTCATGGATATCAGGAATCATGTAACTCCTGAACAACATTATTAACCCAACCCCCAATTAATCTACCAAGCAAAGTCCTCAATAATTACCAAGAGAAAAAGAAGCCAGAAATTAGTGGAAGAGAATAAAGAAATAGAGAAAGCAGGATACTAGTAGAACTTAAGTAGTATAAAGGAGTCCACATTGACAGAGAAATTGTTCTACCGTGTATAAGGGAAATAACAGAGGTTGAATTTCCATTTTCCGGTCGATCGTCCAGAAAATTTAAAACATAACAATCACATAAAAACAATTCAGAAGATTCAAGAAAAAATTCACTGAGAGCAAGAGAGAGTCACCTATGATATCAATGACTTCTTATCCACTTATGTTCAGGTCATGTATGCCGTATGGAATGCGCTACAGGAACAGGCAAATAGGGAGTTGGAAAGAAATAGCAAAAGGCCAAAATATCTAAATGCAGTTTTTTTCCAAGCTGCTAAAACAATGGTAACACTCAAAGAGTTAACTTGTGAAAGCTTTAGTGGCAAGTGTAAGTAAAAAAATAAGTAAAACCATGTAGCTTTTAAAGATTGACACAACATTTTAACAAAATTATAAGCTTGTCCAAATCATGGTAATAAAGTTTTGCCCCAAAGAAGAATACAAATGGAAGAATCAATCATATGGCTGAATGAGTCAAGCAAAACTGATTTCCAAAAGGACCATCTTTGTTTATTTCAGCTCAAATCTTTTGGAGAACCAAAAGCTCAGCTCAAGACATATTCATAACGTGTGATGAAACCACTCAATATTTTCCATACCAAAACCACCATACAACAAGAATATAAGATAAAAGAAAAAGATATCTGTAATTCTAAAATTGAATGAAATCACGGAGTTTATCCCTCTTTTGAAATTGAACCAATCATTTTGCAACTTAGGTTTGAGAAACTGTCCTCATCTCCCCCAGCCCACCGTCCTGAAATTTAGAAATAAACAAAAGGACAAAAAGTGCATACTCCCAAGAACCAGAATACTTCTCCTTCTAATAAGCATATACAAACCATCGAGGAAAAATGCAAAGTTGAACTGTACAGGATTCTTGCCATTCTTGTTAATGCTCTACAAAACAGTTGCTCACTTATCTCCAACCAAACAAGAATTAAAACTGCAAAGGATAAACCAATTGCGGAAGTTTCTTTCTTTACCAATTACATTGGCGGTTCCTACTTAATTTTTTCCAAGCACCAAAAGAAGAAACTCACGTCACACTCTCTCACACCCATTTGCAACTCTACATTTAAACAAGTGGGCTAATACAGCTGTTCGAGACTGAAAGCGAAACTCCTGCCCAAGTACAACGGCGCAATTCTTCCCTGTAGCCACTAATCAAATACTTGACACCATAAACCCTTTGTAATATGTTCAGAACATAACAACAGAATTAAATGAAAATCCCCAATTAAGAACCACCAAAAAGAGCACCACCGTGCGATGAGTTAGCTCGCAGCAAAAAAACTTACTTAGTAATACTTACCGACTCTCCTGGAAATCTGATAGTATTGAAGTCAGAACCCGAAATCTGCTCTGCTGGAATCGAGCTCTTACAGATTGAGCTCGCGCTCGATATGCTCAAGCGAGCAATTCGAGCTTCTTAGCTCAAATTGAACTCCATTCGAGCTCATTTAAAAAAAAAAAAAAAAAAAAAACGAAGAAGGCTGAGTATTGGACTCAAATTGAACCCAAAATGGAAGCTTCCAACAAATTGAACCTAAAATCGAAGATTTCAACAAATCTGAAAAACCCATTTATACAAACGGAACATTGCAGACAACAAATCAATGCACACATATAAAAAACCCATTTCCACAAACTCAGTCACCCATAACCGTAATAACCATCAAATGTTCCTAATAACATCCTTAAACACTCAAAAACATTCAAAACACAAACAAATTTTGTATACAGAAAACAAGAATACGAGAAAGAAAACGAGAAGAAATAAACCCGTTTGTGCTCTTGCTTGGCCGCGCGAGTCTCCAGTGCCGACAACAGCAATCGCCTTACTCGTGTCGTCGCTGGAGAAGGATTGGAACTTGCAATAGTTGGTTTGGGGCTCGGGGTTTAGGATTTAGATTGGGGAGAAAAAATTGGTGAAGTCGGTGAATGAAAAGAGAAAGAAAGAGAAGTGGGCGGGGTAAAATTCATTTTACTCCCCCACATTTGACTTCAATTTTAAAATAGTCCCTATTTTTTTAATTAATTTTAAATTAGTCACTTCTTTTTTTTAATTAATTTTAAACTCAATAGTTTTAAAATATTCCTTATCAAACTCTTCATTTTACAAAATTTTATTTTAGTGCTTTACTTTCTATTTTTTATTGCAATTTGATCCCTCATACATTAGTTTAGAAAATAATAATTATTTTAATTGAAAAATTTATCATTAAACGTTATTCAGATGTTTGTGTATATTTTATTTTAAATCTTTTAGAAATTACTTACTATTTTAGAAATATATATATATATATGTTAATTGGATGAATAAAAAAAATAAAAAAAGAAGAAAGGTACGAGAAATTGTAGAAAAAAGAGTGAGAAGACAACAAAATGGTGATATTCAATTAAATAAAATACAAACAATAATTTGATTATTAATGACATATCAACATAATTATCATGAATTTATTGAACTTCTCAAAATTTTTAAATAAATTAAAGAACGCCTAAATGAATTAAGGAGTTTTATATACTCAAACTTTAATATTTTAGCAGGCATATTTATTTTCTTAATTTATGCTCTCATTTTTAGAAGTGTTTTATTAATATTTTTGCTCTATTTTTTTATTCAAACTATTTTCTCCAACTTTTATTTAATTTTTTTATTTGAAAAATTCAATAAGTTCATTAAATTCACAATAATTATATTAATATATCATTAGACAAGTTATTATTTGAGGGCCAACAATAAATTATTTCAATTAAAATAGTTATATTTTTCTAAGTTTAAAAATAGAAGGTCCAAATTATAATTAAAAAATAAAAAGTTAATGCATTATTTTATATAAAAAAAAAAAGAGTTTTATAAGGGTAATATATGAAAATAACTCATTGGAAGGACTAATTTAGAGAAAATTAAAAAGATAAGGACTATTTTGAAATTGAAATCAAAAGTCGGGGATTAAAATGAATTTTACCCGAAGGACGGTGGTTGTGAAAGAAAGAGAAAAAAGAGTAAATTAAATTTTTATTATTAAATATATTATATTAATTATCAAAATATTAAATATATTTTATAATATTTTAATTTAATGTTATAAATATAAACTATTAATTAGTTTAGTAGTAATATAATTAATAAATATACCAAAAATAAAATAAAATTCATACTGAAAAATTTAATATTTTAGAAAAGTATCATTATCTGGAACAATGCAATTGAAATATATAAAAATATTTTATAGTTGAGAGATTGATATTTCAATGTGCAACAAAATTGTATATTCATAAATATTAGTATTATATTGATGTAATATTATCTTATATTGATGAACAAAATGTGTTAATCGAGCCATCAAAATTTAGATCCAACCATTAGATATGATCAAACTTATAAAAAATACATTTGGTAAAGTTTTAGACTTATTGGGTATCGCGATGTCAACATATCTTACTCGTAACATAAGATAATTCAAAATAGTGTATCGTTGAATCAGGCATCCGATTTTAAATCATACCGTCTGATATGATCTAATGGACACAGTCTTATATATATTTAAATTTGTTATGAATCGAGTGTCCGAAATTTTAAAATATCGTAATTGTCGATTTTTTATATCTCATTATACATATATAATGAAGTAACAATAAAATAATTAAAATTGTTCAACCATTTATTATTATTATCATCATTATCTTTAAATTAATTCATAGGAATCACTAAATTTTAACATAAATTTATAAGTAATAAAATAAATTGCATAATGCATACTATGTATCTTGAAATAAATATAAAACTCAGAATATATAAAAAAATATAAGTGAATTACTCGTCAATTTAAAAAAGTATAAGACAATACAAATATATGTTTAATATAACATAAAATTTATATGTGTCATATTAAATAGTTATTTTATAAAAATATTATAATTTAATAAGTTGTTGATTAAACTTGATTTTGTATAACGATTAAATGTATATATAAAGTACCATAATTTATTATTATTCAAAATAAAATGTATAATATTGATTAATAATTATAATATATGGTCAATTTTGAGTATAAAATTGATAAAGTATTGAATATGAAATCAAATATATAGAAAATTTTAAAATAAAGTATATATAAAAAATAAAAAAAAGCTAGTGGCTTGCAAGCTGATGAATAAAGGAAAATGAGCTCGAGCTTGAGCTCGTAGGAGCTCGAGTTTCGCGAGCCGGCTCGAATCGTCTGCCACCCCTACTCACAACACAGACAAAGAGATAAAAATATATAGATAAATCGCATAAAACTCCATAGTGTTCCAAAAATAGCTAAAAATCCTTTGTGTTAAAAAAAATAGGTAAAAAATTCCTTATACTTTTAAAAATTATGCACACTCCCTCCTTTCATTAATTAGGTTTAACAGTGTTAATTATTTTTTTTGAATTACCAGTTATACCCGTGTTATGATAACTATTGATCTTCAATAGTTAAAAAATCAACGTCCAGATTTAAAATAATCTAAGTATATTTTTTATTTTCACATACACACAATTATATATATATATATATATATACACACACAGGCAGCGACGCGTCACCACGCATAACTGAGTGACATCGTCGTCCCCCAGCGCAAAAGAGACGACGACGTCGCCCTGTAGAAGGGGGCGACGTTGGCCCCAATCTGGGCGACAGTGGTCACCCACTTCATTAGGCCATCGCCGTCTCCTAGATCTAGGTCGATGACGATCAGCGGTGTGCGGCGAAGTGTGGGTGGCAGTCGGCGGCAACAGACGGCCAATTTTTCTATTTTTTCAAAGATGAGTAAAAATAATAATTTTTCAAGTCGGGTCCAATAAATTTGGACCCAAACCAGTCCCCGGCCGAATATGAATACCAAACTCAAGACGGGTTCGGGTCAGGGCCCAGGTAACCTTAACCCAATTGCCATCCCTAATTATAATAAACCCTGTTACTATATTTGAAGTAATAGAAAATTTTTAGGAAGAGAGTTAATTGAAGTAGCTTAAATTAAAAGAAAAACTTTAATAAGAAAGCAAATATTAACTAAGAAAGATAAATAATTGAAATAATACACTATTTTAACAAATCATTTTTTTCTTTTGTTTTGGATGTAGAGAAAAGATATAATAAGTTGATACCATATCACTACTTTTTACAAACATATACTTTAAGTACAAGATTGAGTAACTTTGAGTTCAAACAATATTTTCCCAAG
Organism: Sesamum angolense; assembly: GCA_034509725.1. Taxonomy (NCBI): domain Eukaryota; kingdom Viridiplantae; phylum Streptophyta; class Magnoliopsida; order Lamiales; family Pedaliaceae; genus Sesamum; species Sesamum angolense. The sequence continues at coordinate 108,872 of JACGWL010000605.1, forward strand.
ATTTAGATGATTTGAGCTTTTCTACTAAAATGAGATATAATTTAAAAATACATGTTGAAGTTAAGAATAACCACATATAAAGTTATAGAACTGATTTGAGTGCTTGATCTAATTACATGCATTCTTTTAGTTACCATAATAATAATTGATTAATTAGGTTTAATTATAAAAATTGCATAATTAACCAAAGACTAAATACTAAAAAAATTATAACTGAGCTTTTAATTTCGTCAAGGCAAGCATTTTTACTGTGATTCGATTAGTGTGAAACTCGATTGTGATCTCGTAATCGGTTATGCACAACCATCCGCTTTCATCAAACCTCGATGAGCATTTCACTAGTTTGATTGCTGAATTACAACAATAATTATGAGATAGGCTTGACGAAATGGTGGAGCTACGAAATGACTTATCCAGACAAGTCTACTATCATCATTAGACCGAATTGGATGAGAAAAACTCAATTGTCCTATGGTAGATGGAAGCTCTGAAGGCCAAACACAAAGTTGAGATAAAACAACTTCAACAAGAAAAGTAGCAACTTCGTAATGAAGTAGACGACCTCAGAAAGAACAAGATTAGTTAGCTGAGATGATTCTAGACGAGCCGGACGAGGATCCTGAAGAGGACCCAATGAAATATCTGGATGATGATGACCAGTTGAATAATGGTAGTGTCATTTGGTTGAGAGGTATATCTTGTGACGAGTTGTTGGTATACAACTCGGGTCTTGCAATTTACTGTTTTATTTATTCAGTATATTAGTAATAATCGTTTCATTGATCCTGATATATACAAGCCAGTTATCAATACTAAAATCAGCGTTGTTATGCAATTTTTCCCAACAATCCTGAAGAAATTAAATGTATTGAAATGGATTTAAGTAAAAAATTTAATTAATGTTAAATTGACTTAATCGATAAATGCAAGGTCATGACATAAAAAAGAAATCAAAATTGCTAAAATGTTGAGATTATTGTAAATCATGTCAGAAAATTTTGTTTAATAACAAATTAAACAAAGCAACTGCGGGGTTTTAGCATTGCTTGCAACACAAAAGCAAAAGATTATTATGTGTTTTTCACAAACTACAAAAGTAGCCATTGTCCTGTTTGGTTAAGTTGATCAGCACTGGAATAATTTAGCACTCTGGTGCTAATTATTGTGTCGAATCTAACTAATGATGAAAATGATCATGAATAACTGAAACACTTAGTATAAAGAGCGTAGATCTAAATCTCATTTTCGGAGCGTACCTTGTCTAAGTGGTGTACCATGTCTCTAATGATGTTCTCTGGTTACTAAGCAAAGTTTCAAAAGGTTCTTTCCGTGGGTCTAAGGTTAGACGATATGATGGCATCAAACATTTGATCTGACATAATTGTTTTAGAATCTCACAATGATTATGCTTTTATTAATTTGCTTTGACTTAGATAATTGTTATTTACTGAACATGATGGAAATTTGCGACAGGTAGTGACAGTTTGTACAATATTAGCCACAGAGGCAAGATGATTAATGCTAAAAGGATGTGAGGCATATTTGGTTCATGTGATAGATGCCGAGAAGGTTAATCCCACGTTGAAGGAGATCCCTGTAGTGAGAGACTTTCCTGAAAATTTCCCTGATAACTTATCGGGTTTGCCACCACATAGGGAAGTGGATTTTACTATAGAAACTCTTCCAGGAGTTGCCCCAATTTCTATTGTACCGTATAGAATAGCCCCAGTAGAATTGCAAGAGCTTAAGAAGAAAATAGAAGAATTATTGGAGAAATGGTTTATCAGACGGAGTACTTCACGGTGGGGAGCACCAATGCTATTTGTGAAGAAGAAAGATGGTAGTATAAGATTGTGCGTCGATTACCACCAATTAAATAAGGTGACAGTGAAGAATAAATATCCGTTGCCAATGATTGACTACTTACTAGACCAATTAAAGGGGCTACAATATTTTTAAAGATCGATTTGAGGTCTGGGTATTGGCAGTTGAGGATAGCAGAGAAAGACATACCAAAAACAGCTTTCCACACTCGATATGGTCACTATGAGTTCTTGTTGATGCCATTTGGATTACAAATGCACCAATAACATTTATGGTGTTGATGAATCATACATTCCAAGAGTACCTGGATCAGTTTGTTATTGTTTTTATAGATCATATTTTTGGTATATTCGAGGAGTAGGGAGAAGCATGAACAACATTTGAGGATAGTATAACATATCTTGAAAGGAGAAAGAACTTGTATGCTGAATTAAGCAAATGTGAATTTAAATTAGGTAGTTTTCCTTGGGCATGTGATATCTGGTGATGGAGTTACACCCGGCCCTTCAAAAGTGAAAGCTATTATGGAATGGAGAGTACCGTGGAATGAGACTTAAGTCGGAAGTTTTTGGGATTAGCAGGGTATTATAGGAGATTTGTCGAGGGTTTTTCCATAATTTCCGGTCCTTTGACAAAGTTATTGAGGAAGGAAGTAGTATTTCAGTGGAGTGAACAATGTCAACAAACCTTAGATGAGTTGAAGAATAGATTGACCTCAACTCCGATTTTGGTTTTGCCGTTTTGGTAACAGTGGATATGGAGTGTATTCGAGGACTAGGGAGGAGCATGAACAACATTTGAGGCTACTATTACAGATCTTGAAGGACAAAAGAACTGTATGCTAATTAGGTAAATCATGTGGTTTTCCTTGGACATGTGATATCTGGTGATATGGGGTTACACCCGACCCTTCAAAAGTGAAAACTATTATGGAATGGAGAGTACCGAAGAATGCGACTTAAGTCAGAAGTTTTTTTGGGATTAGCAGGGTATTATAGGAGATACGTTGAGGGTTTCTCCATAATTGTCGGTCTTTTGACAAAGTTACTGAGGAAGGAAGTAGTATTTCAGTGGAGTGAACGATGCCAACAAACCTTAGATGAGTTGAAGAACAGATCGACCTCAACTCAAATTTTAGTTTTGTCGTTTGGTAGCAGTGGATATGTAGTGTATACGGATGCTTCTAAGCAGGGTTTGGAGAAGTGCATAGCCGAATGATTACATTGTATTTCCCAAGAACATGAAGTTGACATTAGAATGATGGAAGATGATCTTATCAACTTTCATCAAACCATGGAATGTTCTAACTCTCAAAAGTGGATTGATGCCATGAATGAAGAGATTAGGTCCATGAAAGACAATGACGTTTGAGAACTTGTCCAGTTGCCGGAAAGTACGAAGTCCATTGGTTATAAATGGACATTTAAAACCAAAAGGGACTCGGAAGGCAATGTGGAGAGGCATAAAGCACGTCTTGTTGCAAAAGGCAATAGAGCAAATTGGGACAAACTCCATGATCGTGGATCCGCTTACTAAAGGATTCCACCTAAAAGGTTTCATGAGCACACTGCTCGTACGGGTGTCATATCATTTCAAGATGCTTAAGTTCTTTAGGATATACAATTTATGTGGGAGTTTGTAATTTTTTTTTAATGTTCATGTTAAAGACATTTTGTCATACAGCTTATGGTTATTAAAAGGTCATTTTCTGCATAAACGGGCCATACAGTTTATTTTTGCACTCTAATTCTATTATAATTTGATCTCGCTAAAGTTTAAGGAGGACCGGTTGGAAATAGGCGTGTTTTAGATCACATTGCATGAAATTTCCATGCTACGCATCCACATCATGATCCATGTCATTCGGTTGTATAAATGTTGTGACCATTGATGGGTTGAGTGACGATAGATATAACAAAGACCGCTTTGATCCTTATTTGATATGATTGATGGACCGGATTGGTTTATAGATACATTAAGGAATGACAACAAAGTTGAGCTTAAAATAATACATATTATAAAATTTGTACATATAGCCCATGTGGGAGATTGTTGGATCTTTTAATCCAATAATGTTGGATCCTTAATTCAACGTTGGCTTATACCTAAAATAATTATGTATTATGGATTATCGAAGTTTAAGCCCAATAAAGTGATCAAATAAGGTTTTGTAATTTGGGCTTTAATGTATCTGATAAGATGTGAACCTTTAATATCTAGAGACAAATGGTAATTCAGTTTTAGTGATGGGTTGAAACTGAAATACCTACTATTATATATGTGTGTCATGGTCCCCGAATCACACAGTACATTGATACGGTAATTTATATCTCCCGACATCCCATTATCAGTGAGAATCAGATAGAAAAGAAACTAAATGATACTCTGTGAAACTGTGCTGATCTGAAAGACTACATACGCGATTCTATTAAGTTTCATACGGCTATGGATTCAGGTACGCTTCCACATTTATGTTTATTGCATTTCTTAATAATTCAACATGATCAGTTCTAGGATTGATAGTGATAGTCATTTCACTACACAGTATTAGTGTTTTAAAACTCCAATAATTATGACAATTGGAAGTTCCTAATTGGTGCAAGAAACGGTCTAAAAGGTATAGATAGTGAAGAAGTATTTGAAAACAACCCAAAATTGACAGAAAAGTTATGCTGATAAACATTGAACGGAGATGGAATATGGAATAGATGATAAGGTTTTCCTGAAGGTATCTCCATGGAAGGGGGTCTTAAGATTTGGCAAGCAAGAAAAGTTGAGTCCGAATATATTGAGTTATACAAAATTGTTGAAAGAATCAGACCAATAGCGTATCGACTAGCATTACCAGCAGAGTTGTCACAGATACATATCTGATCCTAGCCATGTCATCCGTGAACCAGAGATAGAAATTTTCGAGGAGTTAAGATATGTGGAAGAGTCCATGGAGATTTTAGACTGAAGTATAAGAAAATTGAGAAATAAAGAGATACTGATGGTGAAAGTGAAGTGGATTCATCATTCTCCGAGAGAGACGACTTGGGAGGTTGATGAGCATATGAGAGACAAAATATCCCTATTTACTTCATTAAATGGGTAAGTTAGTTAAATTTCGAGGATGAAATTTTTATTAGGAGGGGAGAATTGTAACGTTCATAAGATTTTATATACAATGGAGAGACTAATTGGTAATTACTGAGAATATTTAGATTTAATTATAAATAAATTATAGAGTGAAAGCGAAATACTAAAACTTGAATAGAGTAAATTAGAACTCATTATAATTTGGGAGCAAATTATATTAATTAAAAAATTAGATAGGACGTAATGAGATTTTTTCAAAAAGACTAAATAATATATATATATATATATATATATATATATATATATATAAAAAATGGGGGAATTGGCAAGTGCCGGCCAACTTCACCGCCAACCCCCCTCCCCCTCGCTTGATATATGTTGGCAAGAGCACGCACATGCACACACAAAATTCACAATTTGGGGAAGAAATATAAAGATATGTTAATTTTAATTTTAATTATTATTAATTTATAAATTATATTATTTGATTATTCCATTTACTAAATATAGTTTATATTGATTGATCAACTATTTAACCAGAAAATTTTATGATTTTGACTATTTAAATTGGTGTTGAATTAAATATCACACTTGAATTAAGAATGTTATAGTTGGTCAATTAAATTACTGAATTTGTTGGATTTAATCATTACTATAGTTAATTTACTCAATTTTATCGGGCTTATTGATGAAATACTTAATTATATGTATTGGTGTTTAATTATATTATATAGTCGCGAGGAATTGATAGAAATTAATGGAAATATTAGAAAATTATATTTAAGAAATATGAGGTTTTTTATAATAAGTTAAGTTAGAAATATTATTAAGAACGGTAGTTATAAAGATATGAGGGGTTTGATAAAACAAATTCGTATGAGTTAGTCGATAAATTAAATATATACCTGAAAAGCATAGAAAGTTTAATTATTTAAAAGAAAATAGAACGGAGGCTTGAGTTTCGATATAAATATAATATAAAAATATTGGTGGGAAATATACAAATATTACATAATATCTTATTTAAAATTTATGATATTTATGAGATATTGGTTGTATAAATTATAATTTACTATAGTGCATGACAATAAAGTGGAGGGTTGAGCAGCTTTTTGTGCTAATTGAATCGTTTGATATTTGAGCTAAGTATAGCTAATTGGTTTATATATATATATATATATATATATATATATATATATATTTGGATTGTTTATATATATGTGGATATATATATATATATATATTATATATATATATATATTGTGTTTATATATATGTGGATATAATATCTGGATGGTTTATATACTTAATCGTGGATGCTGATTGTTATTAGGATTATCTTATATTTGTGAAATTGCTATTATGTGTTTAACTGTGATTGTGTTACACGGCTTTTGGATGAATGATTATGTGGTTGTATTGTGGAGTGGAATCGAATAGGAAAGTTATTGATGAAAAAATAATTATTACATGAAATTGAATGATGAAGTTAATGATGTTGACGCTGGGAATTAAAATAAAATGATGGGTTACCTAACTGATGAGCATACTGCAATGTCTTAGAATGATGTGATCAATGACGAGCTATGTGTTGTCATTGATCAATGAAGATGATGGGATACCATACGAGCTGTGTGTTATATGGTATCAGTGATGATGGGATATAACACGAGCTATGTTTTGTGTGATATCGAGGGGGAAAAGAAAAAGAAGAGAAATGTAAAAAGTAGAACAAGAAGTATTGTGATTGGGATGATGAAGATGGTGATAGCCGGTGAAGCTCATTGAGTGATGCACTCTAATTTGGTTAAGTGATGTTTTGGGTTGATATTTGATTGTAACTATGTATTATTTCTTACATCTGCTGATAGTGTATGACGAATATTGGTTGTGCTGTTATAATTACATTGTACTTGACTTGTTGCTTGCATATATATATATATATATATATATATATGTGTGTGTGTGTGTGTGCGTGTGTGTGTGTGTGTGTGTGTGTAGACCGAATGACTATACTCATTGACTAGGCAGCTCATTCCTTGCCAGGTACTTTTCAGGTGATAGGACGCATTGACTAGTCCCATCAGGTTTTTAGCCGTGCCATTATTATGAATAGGTGGGTCAACTATGACATCAGAAGTTGAGAGTTTTTGGCTACGTATATTAAACATTCTAGTGTTCGTTAGGTTTGCATTTAAATTTTGTACAGTTGAACATTTATTATCTCCTTCTTAGGTTATGTACATTTGTGGGAAAGTAAATATAAATTTTTGGCGATATTTTATTATCTCTTGGGATATATATATATTATATTGATAAAATAGAATTTATTTTACGAATTAAATAGAAATTTCTTATAGAAAGGGTTGTAATTAAGGAAATTTATACTAATTAGTGGTAATTAGGTGTAGTACCATAGGGGGTGCTACACAAGGCCAGGATCGATTATTGACTGCAGCACATTTAAAGGGTGAGTTTTTTTATTTAGGTGCTTTACGTAAGATAATCCTGATATTTAAGACAGATAGGATCCACCTAGAGGTTACGGTATCATACATCAAAACTCCGTTAGCCATTTCATCACTGAGAATGAATTAAATATATTTTTTCGATACGGTTCATATATTTAACGCATCTACTTCAAGAGCCTATCACAAATTCACATTCCACAACTTTTTTTTTCATATCAGCCGGACATGCAGGATGGAGATAATAAGTTATATGAGAACTTTTACGATCTAAGTTCAACTTAAAAGAGCAAGTTCATGTTGAGAGTGGGGACTATTCTGCATATACTTAAGAACTAGTCACGAGGATATTTAATAACAAGAAGGTATGTACGTAATAATTCAATTGAAAATACTTAACTTTCCCTATATCCATTTTTAAAATAAATTTTACAGTTAATAATTCAACTCATTGTAATTCTTTGAAAAGCAGAGGTTTCCTTCTTCGACTGATGTCAATTCACAAGAACAAGAAGGTATGTGGTCATGAAGGTTAGAGAACATACCATCAATTCTATGCTTATATAAAAATATAAATTGTTGAAATTATTCATTATACAATATAAATTATCCTTCTATTTCATCAATATTTCTTATGATTTTTAAGATGAGGAATGCTTTGAAATTCAATAATGCTTAAGGATATTATTTTTTCTTAGTTAATTGTTCTATAATTTCTCTATGAAATTAAAGATCATGCCCAATTCATTTTTATCAGACCTCGTTTTTTGCATATAGACTTTGAAAGATTATTTTGATCATCAATTGTAATTGTAAGTTGTCTTTATGCTGCAGTTGCAAATTTTTTAATCATTCAATTTCAAATTTTAATTTTACAATTTAGTTGTATAGTATTATTCTTGTTCATTCTTAAATTCTATAATTTACTCTCTTTTATATAGTTTGTAATTAAAAAAAGGTTAAGTTGCTTTTCATCTTTAAGTTGCTTTTCATAAACATTAATGATAGAAGCATTCTTTAATTTATAAACTATTTGTCAAAAAAAAAAAAAATTGTTTCACAGAGTAATTTATAAACTATTTTGGCATTTTAATTTACTTGCAATATTTTATTTTGTAATTTTTTAATTTAGCCTAATGCAAGGCTAAGCAACTACTGCTGAATTATTTATAACAATAGAGATAGCAAGGCTAAAAAAAAAAAGAGTATTTTTCATTACTGATAAATATAAGGAGAAATTGGATGAACATAAGCAGAAGATATTCTGGGTCGTTAAGTTAAAATAATGGGTATGAACGAAGTCGGCTTCGCCATTGCTGCCCGGTTTTGCCTTGTTTTGGCATTGTTAGGGCCTTTGTGTGGCATTTTCTGACTAAAATTCAAACCTGTTAGTTTGACAAAACGTAAAAGGTTCCCAACTTTGTCTTCTTTTGATTTATTTAGTTATCTTTATATCTATCATAATAAAAAATATTCTTTTATCACACTCCGCCTATATTCTCGGTTCTTCATACGGCCTGCATGGACGGATTTATTTTGCTTCTTTATTTGTTGCATTCTGCCTACATGGTTGATTTTACATACCACCTACATGGTCGAATTTTAATTTTGCCTTCTATTTTTCGATCCTCCATGGCCTTCGGCCATGGCTCCTATGGTATCAAAGCCATGTTATTGAAGTTGTATTGAATAATTCAACAGTAATCTATCTGTCTGCTTATTATGCAGTATTCATTTGATAATAAAATAAATCATGTAAAGAATGCTAAGAAAGAAGAATATGAACTTCCACAAAAATTTAGATCAATTAAATAAATGGACAATTCCTAAAGTTAATCCTAGGTTGATCTATAATTTTGGAAGATTTGATTTTTGGAAAATTAAGCAGGAAGTAAAAACTACTGAAGAATCTATTGCGCTTGATAATGAAGAAAAAGTAATAAAACTTTTAGATGCCATGGATATAAGGCATTATCAAGAGAATATAAATTTTTACACATAGGTCTTGTACAAATAGCCTTTAAGCCTTTAACATTAGAAGGTTTACCGGAGAGTTTTTCAGCTGCTCTAAGAGATACTAGGAATTTAGATTGGAAAAAATTCTCTAATAGGCATAATACAATCTAGTCTGGCCCATGGACCAGTATTCTTTAAAGTTTACCCAAATTTACAATTATCATTGTCCGACGTAAATATCCTTGATGCACTAACATTGAACGTCAAAACACATGGGTATAATTATGCACCCGGATCAGAATTAATATGTATATATTATAGAATATATTATAAACTTCTTCAAACACTTAATCCTAATTGTAGGACACAAGATAATAAAAGGTGGGTCAGCGGTGCCATGCAAATTCGAGAGCTCTAGATAGATGGACACAAGAACATGAAATTGTGACTAAGTTAGTGTCTTACATTTTGTAACAGCTAAAAACTCTAATGAAGTATGTAATTTCCTTGAGGTGTTCGTCAGATATCGACTTTGTCAATTATTTTATTAGGATAATTGTGAGTTGTGAGGGTAATTGAATGTGATTACGGAGGGGGTGTCACATTGGGTGGTATCAGAGCCAGGTTTCGATCCTGGGACCTGTGGGCTAGGAGACAAATAAAATGGAGTGAGGTTGAATTTCCGGAACATAGGATAATTGAAAAAGAAGTCCCGATTAGGAGTAATACGGAAAGCACATACACGAAATATTCTACAGAATCCAGAAGAAAATGTCATAATAGATTCTGTTAATCAATCAAAAGAAAATGTCTACACGAATATTCTTCACGATATTCTACAATGTCTTACTTTTCACCAATAGAGGTAATAACCCCATCTAGAGCATCCACATCTCAAATCAGAGAAGAAAATAATAAGTCAAATTATAATAAGGTTGAAGAAATAAGAATACAACCAAATAATATTGTTAAAGTTATCTATAAGGATTCCAAATTAAATGAAGAATTAACTTCATAAACAGATTTTTGTTTATAAATGAATATGTCAAATTAAATAAATTTTAGCCCGGATCCTTAGCTACAAAGAAAAGTAAGGAAGAATTTTTAGAAAAAAAGGTGGGAACCTTTTGAAAATGTTTCTTTGAAATTTTCTCACAAGAAAAGCAAAATAAGATTTCAAATCAATTTTATAAAGAATTAACTATTTGGAACGAGAAAGTTAATTTTGTTCCTTGGTTTATACCCAAATATTCAAAGCAATATCTGAATGTGTTAGAAAGAAAATACTTTCTAGAAAATGAAAAAATATTAAATAATGTTCTTCCCCCTCAACAACCTTTCAAAATGAATTCAAATGAAATTGAAATAAATTTTAAAGCATTTTCTAAATTAATTGAAGATGACACTCTAATGGTTACAATGACACAAATAAATGAATTGTTGAAAAAATAGAATTATGCTAACCTATATTTAAATATTATAGGAGAACAAATAATTGAATTAAATAATAAGATTGATAAAGTTATTGATTGGCAAAGAAATTGGCAATGAGAAATCAATACAAATACAGGAATGATAGAAGAAGCAAAAAGAGAAATTATTGCTAGGCCCTCAATCCAGCCTCCACCAGATATCATAGGTTTTAATTTAAAACCTATAGGAGAACTTGAAAAACTTCTCGACCAAAAATTTAAAACATTAAAATTAATACTTTAAATAATGATATAGACTCTCAAAATTATAGAGAAAAATTTTTAGAAAGCCAATGCAAACAAAATTTTATTATCCCAGACCAACACCTCAAGATGTTCTTTATGAGGAACAAGAGATAAGTGACCAAAACAGTTATAATGGTAAAAACTTTACGAGTGGAATATTGATGGATTTACAGAAAGGCAAATTTATAATACAATACATAGAATGATGATGTATAGTACCATATTAAAGGAAATAATAATTCTGATAGAGCTATTGCTAAAATGATTATAGCAGGATTTACTGGTCAATTAAAAGGATGGTGGGATAATTATCATAGTCAAGCTGACAAAGATGAAATATTAAATACAGTGAAAATTAAAAATAATACCACAGAAAAAAAGCAGTCTATACACTTGCTATTAATATTGTTGAACATTTTACAGGAAGATGGTCTGATAATATTGAAAATATCAGAACATTATTACAAAATTTAAATGTAAAATTTAACTTCGTTTAGATGGTATAAAGACGTCTTCCTAAGTAGAGTTATGGAACTCCCGGAGTCAAATGATGCCCATTGGAAGTCTAAATTCATAGATGGTCTCCCTCATCTTTTTGCTGAAAGAGTTAGAAATACCCTGTGAAAAGGAGAAATACAGATTAATTATAATCAATATACTTAAGGGAAGTTAATTGGAACTTGCATTCAAGAAGGATTGAATTTATGTAATGAAATTAGACTAAACCAACAAATTAAAAAGCAAAATTTAATAGAAAAAAAATATATTAGGACAGTTTTGTGCTCAATTGGGATAGTCATGAAACCATCCAATAGGCCAAGAATCCCTAGGAATAGAACCCCAGAAAATAAAGAACGAAGATATAAAAAGAGAAAATCGAGAAAAGAAACAAATAGGGAAAAAGACTTAGTTAGAAAAAATGAGTGGAAGACTAAAAATAATACCACCAAGAAAATAAGAAAATGTTACATTTGTGGCGAACAAACCATCTTGCAAATAGATGCAGAATAAAAAAGCTAAAAATTGAAAAAGAAGATTAATAGTTTTAATCTAGAAAAGAAGAAAAACAAAATATACTCAATAGAATATTTTCTGAATCCTTGAATCAGAAGAACAAACCGAAGAAAAATTTGAAGAGAAAAGTGAACTTAAAAATACCGAAGAAAGTTCGGAATATTCATCAACCTCTGAATCAGAAGAGGAAGAAAAAACCCCCTGTGCGTGTAGACAGGAAAAAACCGAGGAAAATACCCACCAAGAATTTTATGAATTAATCGCAAAATTTAAAAGAAATGGGAAAGAGAATGTTCTAACTGATAATAACATTATTGAATTACTTAAAGAAATTAGGGACCCTGAGGCAAGAGATATTATTCTTAGTAAAATTGACAATAGTGATAAAGCCTCAACGTCTGAATATAACCAGCCTATGAACGAATTGTCAGTAAACCCTTTGAACCATATACAATTACTGAAGTCAAGAGAATGCTCAATGAAAGGCATACAATCAAAGATAATCCCTCTACTCTAGAAGATCTAAAAGTAGAAGTAGAAAAATTAAAGGAAGAAATTACGAATATTAAAAAATAATCAGTCTCTTACTACTAAAGTTGAAATGTTAGAGACTAGTAAGAATACTGGACTAGGTAAAGAAAAATATGAAGATGATTTTCTGTCCACTTTAGAAATAGTCACTAGCCAAAAGTGGAATGTCAAAGTTGATTTATTAATAAAAGACAATTTTAGAAAAATATTTACTGCACTCATAGATAGTAGGACAGATATTAATTGTATTAAAGAAGGTCTTATACCAACTAAATATTTTGAAAAAACAACTCACTCTTTATCCTCTGCTAATGGACAAAAATTGAATATAAGCTTTAAAATCCCTAAAGCTTACATTTGTAATAATAGAAAATGTATTCCAACAAGCTTTTATTAATAAAAGATTTAACTAATGAAATTATTTCTTGGAACACCTTTCCTTAAGAAAATCTTTCCAATTAAGAATATTAATGAGAAATGTATAATAGAAACCTTTGAAAACGAAATAATAAAATTTGAATTTATTACCCAACCAATAGATAGGGTTATTAATGAAATAAGGGATTTAATAATCTCTAAGACTAACCGAATTTGTTTTATAAAGAAGAGATTAATTCATTACAAATAAATGAACTACTTGAAAATCCCAAATTACAAGGAAAAATTAAAATGATTCAAAATAAATTTGAAAATTGAAATATGTGATGAGCACCCTAATGCATTTTGGCATAGAAAAAAATACATTGTGAGTCTTCCTTATGAAAATGAATTTTCATAAACAATATTCCCATTAAAGCAAGACCTTGCCAAATGAATACTGAGTATTTAGAATTATGTAAAAATGAGATTAAATCTCTAATAGAGAAAAAACTAATTAGATCCTCAAAATCACCCTGGTCATGTACTGCTTTCTATGTGAATGAACCTCTTAATAAAGTTTTGAAATGGATAAGATATCCGATTCCTAATAAAAAATATCTGTTGGACAGACAACATAAGGCAATAATTTTCTCAAAATTTAATTTAAAATCAGGTATTGACAGGTTCAAATAAATGAATCAGATAGATATAAAACAACTTTCACAGTCCCATTCGGATATTTGAATGGAATGTTATGCCATTCGGCCTGAAAAATGTACCTTCAAAATTTCAAAATATAATGAATGACATCTTTAATCAATTTTCAAACTTTATCATAGTTTATATTGAAGACATCTTAGTCTTCTCTAACAGTATAGAAGATCATTTTAAGCATTTAGAAATATTTAAAAATTTAGTTATCCAAAATGGTTTAGTAATATCAAAATAAAAAATGAGTATCTTCCAGACTAAGGTTAGGTTCCTTGGTCATCATATTGAAAAAGGGAAAATTATACTTATTAATAGATGTATTGAATTTGCAGATAAATTTTTCTAATAAAATCATTGATAAGAATCAATTACAAAGGTTTTTAGGTAGCTAAAATTACATAGCCCCATATTACAAGAATCTTGCAAAAGATACAACATTACTGCATGATAGACTTAAAAAGAATCCACCAGAATGGACAAATGAACATACTAAAGCAGTTAGACTCATTAAACAAAAGGTAAAAACATTACCATGTCTAACCCTTGCTAATCCTAATTGGAAGAAAATAATTGAAACAAATGCCTCCGAAATAGATTTGGAGGATACTAAAACAAATTGATGAAAATAAACAAGAATATTTAGTTAGATTTCATTCAGGAAAATGGAAGGCAGCTCAGAAAAATTATGCAACTATTGCCAAAAGAAGTCCTTGCCATTGTTAAATGTGTTTTAAAATTTCAAGATGATTTGTTAAATCAAGAATTTACTATTAGAACAGATTGTTCTGCTGTCAAATTTATGTTCAATAAAGACTTTAAGCATGATGTCTCTAAACAAATGTTTGCCAGATGGCAAGCACATTTGGCCCCATTTTATTTCACTATTGAGCATATTAAAGGAAAGACTAATAGTCTTCCGACTTCTTATCAAGGGAATATATTGATGAATCCTAATGAATTTCAAAATGAATTCTTTAGAGGAATGAATATCTCCTCTAAAATTCCATATATTTGGACTGAAGAATTGATCAAAGGAAATAACTTTCTCATGAATGGAGTTCATTGACCTATTTATAAATTTAATTTTTGGGACGAACCAATTGAATATAAGGCAAGATTAATAAGGAGCCAAAGAATACTTATGAAACGAATTGACAATATCAATGAGATTATTTCGGACATTCTTATTCAATTTCCAGATGCAGATGTCTCTGCAGAAAATCGCATTAAACAACTTTGGATAGCAAATTTGCTATACCATCAGCAAATCGCTGGTTATTATGCTGCTAATGGATTACTTTTATTTTTCAGGAATGTTTCCTCATAGAGGAAGGGAAAGGAACTCCTCTAATCAAAGAGGAGGTAGGTCTCGTCCAGGAGACCTAATTCGCAATGAAAATAGGTCACTAATTAGAGAAAATATTTCCAGAATTGGGAGAAAAAATTCTGAAGAAGAAAATGAACTCTTCAAACAGTTCCTTGAATTTAAAAAGGAACGGAAAAAATTAACTGCTGCTGAATCATCATCATCCTCCTACGCAAAAATAGTACAAGAAGATGAGGATGAACCAATTAACTATAAATTCAGTGAGCATCATGAGGTAATTATACTCCTTGAAAATAATGATTTAAGATGGGAGAATGATCCATGATATCTAATGAAAAGATATCTTGATGTTGCATCATTTATTGCAGGGTCATACAAACTGAGAGCACATTATGAATTTATTTTGAAAGCTACTCAAAGAGTTGAAATTAATCACACATACTCTAGTAATGGAAAAGAGTTTAATTATTCAAAAGCAGTAATTAAAAAGTTCATTTCTGCTATTGAATGAGGAATTAACCCATTAGGAGAAAAAGAATATATTCATCCAGAATAAAAAAATCCTATAAAATTTAATTATTGGGATTATGTTGAAGCATTCAATAAAGCTTTTCTCTACAAAAATTATAAGAAAAAACACACATGATTTTTAAAATTTGTCTATTAGTGTTTCAACAGGAAATACCAAATTGGTTGTTTCAATGGTGGACAAGTTTTGGTCCATCAATCTCTATTCTTCCTGAAATTTTCCAGGAATATTATACAAAATGGGTGAATTACTCGCCGAAAATTATTCAGGCAGAAAAATCAAGAAAATGGGTTGAAGGAATGGCTTCACTTTACTTCTTTATGGAATTTTCCATCCCTTGGATTTGGAAATGGTTATCGAAAGTAGGAATTACCCTACTTAAATTCCATGTATTAAGAAGATTTTGCACGAAAGTTTGGAATTAGTTAATGCAGATTGATCCAGAAATCAAGAAATACGATGGTCAGAAAATCATCAATGAAATGGAGGAGAAGCTCCAAGAATATAAAAAGCCTTGCTCAGAAGGAAGAAAATCAAGCTCCCAATCCTTTTGAACATATTTCTCAGAGGATCCTGAATAGAAAGGGAGTTATCACGAAAGAACAAATGATTGAAGAGTATCTTAGCCAAATGCAAAAAGATCTCCAAAAGAATCTTTCAGGGTTTGCATCCCAATGGAAATCTCTTCCAAATAAGGAGACAATAAATTTTCTTGTCTTGCAGGAGAGTGCCAAGATCCATTTGAGGATATCACTCAGGAAAACCTCCTGGAGAATTTGTTCAAAGGAATTAGAGAAAACTTTGAAGAGAAAATAAAAAATGGCAATTTCAAAATCTTCTGAAGAAAAAGGCAAACAATCAGAATCAAAGTCAGAGGAAAGCAGCTTCTCAAAGATCATGAAAAATTAGGTGACCACTAACGACACAAGGATTAAAAAATTAAGACTGATGGACACATGTCGACAATAGAACATGTGTCAAATGACTGCCATGCGGACGTGAAAATGAAACTTAAAGTCTGAATATGCGGTTATAAACAGACCATCCTTTTCATTATTTTGGCCAAGCCCTCGGAAGTCTTCATGTGTTGAAGCTGAGGCAGTAGTATCTATTTCTTTTATTTCAGTTATAAAAAGATATTTTACAGAAGAAGAAGTAGGAAGTTCTTTTACCTGTAATTTTAATTGAGATAAGGAATCGTGATAGGATAATTAAATCCGTGATGTAAATCATATTTAGAGTGCAAATAGAATGCAAAGTATTGATTATAAGAGCGGAGGATTCGAGAGAGAGGAGAACGTCCCCCCCTGTTTGGGACCAAAACCTGTATATATAAGGAGGTGTTTTCCCTCAGGTGGAGTCTGCATGGTCTTCGGGTTTTGAGGTGAACGGATGTGGTGGTTGGGATAGGCTTCTACCTAACCTTATCCTCCATAGACGTGCTTATAATGCGAGTTCCCGTTGGGGAAGGGAGTCCTTGTCCTTAAGTGCTCTTAGGACGCTTCTTGATGCGTTAGGAGTCATTCTTCTCATAGGAGTTTGGGCAACTAAGGGAGCCTCCCTGACTCGTGTCTTCCAGGTAGGATAGATCATCTAAGGTGGCGGCATATGTGGACTGCCTGTAATGGGCTGACATCCACTCGGTCGTGCTTTTGGATTGGACCGGGAATGATTGGGGTCCTTTTCTTTGTTCACGTTGTTGGTCAGTAGGGGGAGTCTTGGACCTCTCCCTACCAATGTTTGTGGGCCTCCTTAAAGTATGTATTGGGCCCAAATCTTTTGAGTCATATATATCACATATATAATTTATATATATAAGTTGTTGAACTTTCGGTCACTTATACACGTATACAGCCATGTGTAAGGACATGTAGCCATTAATGCTGACTGGATATTATTTTGATATAAGAATTCTAGAAAAATATAAAATTTTGAAATTTTAAATTGAAAATTTTAAATTATAATTTCAATAAAAAAAACAATAAATAAATTTAATTTTCAAATTAAATATTTATATGAATAAATATTAATTAATTTAAAATTTATATTTTATTAATTAATTTGAATAATTATTTATGTTTTCATAAATTTTTTTATTTGGTTTAAGATTTTCTAATTACTTATAATCAAGTTAATTAAAATTATATTATTTAATTGGACAGCCACCCCCCGTACCTTTGGGCACGGTGTCTCCCACCGCAGAAGACGACGAAGTCATCGCCCTCCACCTTTGAGCGACGCCTGTAGAGGTTGCTGGAGGGTGGGGGGTGGGAGGGACAACTAGGGGCGTAGGGAGTGGGTGGGGGCAGTTTCTTTTTTTTTTTTTTTTAAATAATAGTTTTAGTTTTATAAATGATAATTAAATTCAAAATATATCCAACATATTTGTCACCACATCTCAATTGCCACATAAGCTTAAAGAATCACCAAAATATATCCAGCTGGCATACCATGTAATATTTTCGATCATAAAAAGGAAAATCGTCCATCGGAGGACCTTTTTCAATCAATTTTTTAAGTTGTTGGATTTAAAAAAATATGTACATAGTTACCGGACTAAAATTAATATTAGACATACTTAGCGGACTAAATTTTTTTTTATTTATTTTAACTTTGTAATTGATATTAATTTATATTAAGTATGTAAAAGTAGTTACGTTTCAATTTAAATCAATATATATATATATATATATATATATATGTATATATATTTAAAAAATTCATAATCATTAATAATACTTTGTTTGCATAGAAATTTTTGGACTTTCTTTTCTGGGCTTCTTTTAGTTTGTGTGTTAATTTATTTAGATAATTATTTTCTCCTTTTTATTTGTTTAATTTAGAAAAAGAAACAAAAAGAAATCCCACGACTATCCCCTCCCCCCTTCTCACCGATTAGCTTAGAGAAACAGAAACCTTTAAAATCACCATCCAAAAACCCTCAAAACCACCGTCTTCTTCCCACCATTTCACCCTGTTCCACCATCAAACCCCGCCGTCCAGTCTCACCTCCGTTTCCCCTTTCCCCTGTTCACTTTCCACCGATAAAACGGAGGAAAGAAAATCACGAAAACATGGTTATGTGGTTGGTGACACCGCCGCACCAATTTTTTATAAAGTTAAAAATTGCCTTAAATTAATAAGATAACTTACTCATTCCACTTTTTAAATTATACATTAACTAATAAATTAATTTTCTTTTCTTTTCTTTTCAATATCATGTATTGATTTGTATATTTCTCTCTTATTTATAATATATTTTAAAATATAAAAAAAAATATTTATTATGTGCACGCAAGAAGAGTTTGCCACAACGACAAGTATAAAAAGGAAAAGGCCTTCCACAATCACAAATGACTGTAATTTACACCCAAACACCAATTTTTTATAAAGCCAAAAATGTCCTTGAACCCATAGAATAACTAACTTATTTAACTTTTCAAATTTTACATTAATTATTTTCTTTCTTTTCTTTTCTTTCTTTTATTCTAATGTAATGTTTGATTATATATATATATATATATATATATAATATTATTTCTAATATATTTTAGAATATGAAAAAATATTTATTCAATTATATGTACGCAAGAACGGCATGCCACAATGGCTACTATATATATATTCGCTTTCTTCTTCCTCTTCCTATTGTCGGAGAGCCGCCGCCCTCCACTCGTGCCACGGTTGCTGCCTCCCCTCGCAACTTTGCCGCCCCGCCGCCCCCTCCTCCTTCCCCTTCACCCCTTTTCCTGCCCCGTCGCCACCCCCTTCCTTAGCCCAGATCAGCCCCGCCCCCTCTCCTTTCCTCCTCTCCCGTCACCGCCCCTTTCCAGCGCCCAGATCCCCCCTTTCCCTCGCAACCGAATCCATCGTGCCTAGATCCGGCTTCCTCCGCCGCTCTCTCTTTCTCTCTCTCTCTCTCTCTCTCTCTCTATATATATATATATATATATACGTAGTTTATTATAAAAATATAAATATATATTCAAATATAACTGTATATGACATATAATTTTAATTTTATTAATTTAAATTTAAACCATTGATTTGAATTAGATAAAATTTAACACCATTGATTTATTAATTAAATTTTGACCCTAGATTGATCAACATCCAAGGGTTATTAAATAAGAACATAAATATAATTTTGAATTTAAATTAAAAAAAAGGGCCCGTGTGTTTCACGAAATGCGTCAGGGGGGTAAATTGCTCTATTTCTGATAACATAGGGGTAAATTGCTATTTTATTTTTTACAAGGGGTAAATTGCTCATTTCCATTAACACAAGGGGGTAAATTGCGTTTAACCCTATTAATATATATTCAATAACTTTAACTAAGTACTCAGATTATATTTTAAAATAAATTTATCCGAAGAGATACAGGAAAATAAACAAAAATAATCCTTTCGAAGTATTCAACATGGACAAAGAATTAACTGATGAAGTTTTAGTATTTATTGAATATGTATTAATACATTCAATATATTAATATATAATATTATATTGAATATATTTTAAATTAAGATATATTATAATTGATTAAGTTTTAGTATTTATTGATTCTTTGAAAACCGTATTTCTTTATTAAAAAAGAGAAAAAATATATATCTTTAATAAATTATAATTTTAATATTAAATTTATATTGTATTATGACAAAAAATACTTAATGATAAATATAATTATATAAAATAAATTTGCATCACAAAAATAGAATGAAGAATAGAATATATATGACTTTATATTATTACAATCATCTTTATAAACTTGATAATCTTGGAAGAACTATTTTTTCTTAATAATTTTTTAAATAATAAAGGATTATATAATGCATTATATTAATTATTACATGGACAACATCATTCAAAATATTACAACACTTTTTTACAAAGTTTTGATCATATTACACCGTTGTATCACTTTTAAAATATGATAATTATACTCCTAATTATATTATTTTAAAAATTAATTATAATTAGATTTTTTTGTACAAGTGAAGAGAAAAGAGAAACAAAAAAAAAAAAATGGTAGAAAATTGTGTTGGGCCTGATATCAAATGGGTTTCTTAAATATTTGATGGATCGATATAGAAATTTTTGGGCTTTTTTTTCTGGGCTTCTTTTAGTTTGTGTGTTAATTTATTTAGATAATTATTTTCTTCTTTTTATTTGTTTAATTTAGAAAAAGAAACAAAAAGAAATCCCACGATTATCCCCCTCCCCCCTTCTCACCGATTAGCTTAGAGAAACAAAAAACCTTTAAAATCACCATCCAAAAACCCTCAAAACCACCGTCTTCTTCCCACCATTTCACCCTGTTCCACCATCAAATCCCGCCGTCCAGTCTCACCTCCGTTTCCCCTTTCCTCTGTTCACTTTCCACCGATAAAACGGAGGAAAGAATATCAAGAAAACATGGTTATGTGGTTAGTGATATCGCCGCACCAATTTTTTATAAAGTTAAAAATTTTCTTAAATTAATAAGATAACTTACTCATTCCACTTTTTAAATTATATATTAACTAATAAATTAATTTTTTTTTTTTCTTTTCAATATCATGTGTTGATTTGTATATTTCGCCCTTATTTATAATATATTTTAAAATATAAAAAATCATTTTTTATGTGCACGCAGGAAGGGTGTGCCACAACGACTAGTATAAAAAAAAAGGCCTTCCACAATCACAAATGATGGTTATTTACACCGCAACACCAATTTTTTATAAAGCCAAAAATGTCCTTCAACCAATAGAATAACTAACTTATTTAACTTTTCAAATTTTACATTAATTATTTTCTTTCTTTTCTTTTCTTTCTTTTATTCTAATGTAATGTTTGATTTATTTGTATATTAATATATTATTATTAATAATATTATTTCTAATATATTTTAAAATATGAAAAAATATTTATTCAATTATATGTACGCAAGAACGGCGAGCCACATTGGCTAGTATATATATATATATATATATATATATATATCGCTTTCTTCCTCCTCTTCCTATCGTCGGAGCGCCGCCGCCCTCCACTCGTGCCTCTATTGCTGCTCTCCCCACGCAACTTTGCCGCACCGCCGCCCCCTCCCCCTTCGTCATCCTCCTTCCCCTTCCCCCTTTTTCCTCCCCGTCGCCACCCCCTTCCTTGGCCCAGATCAGCCCCGCCCTCCCCTTTCCTCCTCCCCCGTCACCGCCCCTTTCCAGCGCCCAGATCCCCCCTCTCCTCACAACCGGATCCATCGTGCCTAGATCCGGCTTCCTTCGCCGCTCTCTCTCTCTCTATTTGTATATATATATATATATATATATATATATATATATATATATATACTAGATACAGTGGCACGCAGTACCTGCGCACGTAATTTTTAATATTTTTTTTATTTTATTAAAACTCATAAATTGTCCATTTATATTTAAATTTGTCATTACCTTACAACCTCACATACAAAAACTATCTAGTAACTTTTTTACTGCATTAATTATCAAGACATATTTACTCTTTCTACAATATATATTATGTACAATACATATTAAATAAAAAAATTGATTCTTTATAATATATATCATATTGATAATGATTATTATATATACATGCAAAATAAGTATTAATATATTTTTCAATTTCAATTAACATAAACTTAAATAAAATGGAAGTAAATTAATTTTTGAGTTAATGTAATTGCATGAAATTGATTTTCTAAATGAACTTAATTGAGTGGTTCTTTTAACATGGGTTGGGAAGTTGAAGGGCATTTTTGGTATTTAAAAAGTTTGGTGTAGTGGTGTGAGAACTACCACTTTGAGTCTATAAATCCCCTTCCCTATATAATAGTATAGATATAAATAGTTTTTATTATAAAAATATAAATATATATTCAAATATAACTGTATATGACATATAATTTTAATTTTTTTAATTTAAATTTAAACCATTGATTTGAATTAGATAAAATTTAACCGTTGATTTATTAATTAAATTTTGACCCTAGATTGATCAACATCGAAGGGTTATTAAATAAGAACATAAATGTTATTTTGAATTTAAATTAAAAAAAAAAGCGCGTGTGTTTCACGAAATGCGTCAGGAGGGTAAATTGCTCTATTTCTGATAACATAGGGGGTAAATTGCTATTTTATTTTTTACAGGGGGTAAATTGCTCATTTCCAATAACACAAGGGGGTAAATTGCATTTAACCCTATTAATATATATTCAATAACTTTAACTAAGTACACAGATAATATTTTAAAATAAATTTATCCGAAGAGATACAGGAAAATAAACAAAAAGAATCCTTTCGACGTATTCAACATGGACAAAGAATTAACTGATTAAGTTTTAGTATTTATTGAATATGTATTAATACATTCAATATATTAATATATAATATTATATTGAATATATTTTAAATTAAGATATATTATAATTGATTAAGTTTTAGTATTTATTGATTCTTTGAAAATCGTATTTCTTTATTAAAAAAGAGAAAAAATATATATCTTTAATAAATTATAATTTTAATATTAAATTTATATTGTATTATGACAAAAATACTTAATGATAAATATAATTATATAAAATAAATTTGCATCACAAAAATAGAATGAAGAATAGAATATATATGACTTTATATTATTACAATCATCATTATATACTTGATAATCTTGGAAGAACTATTTTTTCTTAACAATTTTAAATAATACAGGATCATATAATGCATTATATTATTATTATTAGTTATACTCCTAATTATATTATTTTAAAAATTAATTATAATTAGAGTTTTTTGTACAAGTGAAGAGAAAAAGAGAAAGAAAAAAAAAAAAAATGGTAGATAATTGTGTTGGGCCTGATATCAAATGGGTTTCTGAAATATTTGATGGATTGATACAGAAATTTTTGGGCTTTCTTTTTTGGGCTTCTTTTAGTTTGTGTGTTTGTTTATTTAGATAATTATTTTTCTCCTTTTTATTTGTTTAATTTAGAAAAAGAAACAAAAAGAAATCCCACGATTATCCCCCTCCCCCCTTCTCACCGATCAGCTTAAAGAAACAGAAAACCCTTAAAATCACCATCCAAAAACCCTCAAAACCACCGTCTTCTTCCCACCATTTCACCCTGTTCCACCATCAAAACCCCGCCTTCCAGTCTCACCTTCGTTTCCCCTTTCCTCTGTTCACTTTCCACCGATAAAACGGAGGAAACAAAATCCAGAAAACATGGTTATGTGGTTAGTTACACCGCCGCACCAATTTTTTATAAAGTTGAAAATGACCTTAAATTAATAAGTTAACTAACTCATTCCACTTTTTCAATTATACAATAACTAATAAATTAATTTTCTTTTCTTTTCTTTTCAATATCATGCATTGATTTGTATATTTTGCTCTTATTTATAATATATTTTAAACTATAAAAAATTATTTTATTATGTGCACGCAAGAAGGGTGTACCACAACGACTAGTATAAAAAAAGAAAAGGCTTTCCACACTCACAAATGATGGTTATTTACACTGCAACACCAATTTTTTATAAATCCAAAAATGTCCTTCAATCAATAGAATAACTAACTTATTTAACTTTTCAAATTTTACATTAATTATTTTCTTTCTTTTCTTTTCTTTCTTTTATTCTAATGAAATGTTTGATTTATATGTATATATATATATTATATATTTATTTATTAATAATATTATTTCTAATATATTTTAAAATATGAAAAATATTTATTCAATTATATGTACGCAAGAACGGCGTGCCACAATGGCTAATATATATATATATATATATATATATATATTCGCTTTCTTCTTCCTCTTCCTATCGTCGGAGCGCCGCTGCCCTGCACTCGTGCCTCTGTTGCTGCCCTCCCCTCGCAACTTTGCCGCACCGCCGCCACCTCCCCCTTCCTCCTCCTACTTCCCCTTCCCCCCTTTTCCTGCCCCATCACCACCCCCATCCTCAGCCCAGATCAGCCCCGCCCCCTCCCCTTTCCTCCTCCCCCGTCACCGGTCCCTTCCAGCGCCCAGATCCCCCCCTCTCCTCGCAACCGGATCCATCGTGCCTGGAACCGGCTTCCTCCGCCACTCTCTCTCTCTCTCTTCTATATATATATATATATATATATATATATATATAGTTTTTATTATAAAATAAATATATTCAAATATAACTGTATATGACATGTAATTTTAATTTTATTAATTTAAATTTAAACCATTGATTTGAATTAGATAAAATTGAACACCGTTTATTTATTAATTAAATTTGGACCCTAGATTGATCAACATCCAAGGGTTATTAAATAAGAACATAAAATGTTATTTTGAATTTAAATTAAAAAAAAAGGGCGCGTGTGTTTTCCCGAAATGCGTCAGGGGTAAATTGCTCTACTTTCTGATAACATAGGGGTAAATTGCTATTTATTTTTTACGGTGGTAAATTGCTCATTTCCAATAACACAAGGGGGTAAATTGCATTTAACCCTATTAATATATATTCAATAACTTTAACTAAGTACTCATATAATATTTTAAAATAAATTTATCCGAAGAGATATAGGAAAATAAACAAAAAGAATCCTTTCGTAGTATTCAACATGGACAAAGAATTAACTGATTAAGTTTTAGTATTTATTGAATATGTATTATATATTCAATATAATAATATATAATATTATATTGAATATATTTTAAATTAAGATATATTATAATTGATTAAGTTTTAGTATTTATTGATTCTTTGAAAACCATATTTGTTTATGAAAAAAGAGAAAAATATATCTTTAATAAATTTTAATTTGAATATTAAATTTATATTGTATTATGCCAAAAAATACTTAATGATAAATATAATTATATAAAATAAATTTGCATCAAAAATAGAATGAAGAATAGAATATATATGACTTTATATTATTACAATCATTATTATAAACATGATAATCTTGGAAGAACAATTTTTTCTTAATAATTTTTTAAATAATAAAGGATCATATAATGCTTTATATTAATTATTACATGGACAACATCATTCAAAATATTACAACACTTTTTTACAAAGTTTTGATCATATTACACCGTTGTATCACTTTAAAATACGATAATTATACTCCTAATTATATTATTTTAAAAATTAATATAATTAGATTTTTTTTACAAGTGAAGAGAAAAGAGAAACAAAAAAAAAAAAAAAAAAGAAAATGGTAGAAAATTGTGTTGGCCTGATATCAAATGGGTTTCTGAAAATGGATTGTTTATAGAAATTTTTGGGCTTTTTTTTGGGCTTCTTTAGTTTGTGTGTTAATTTATTTAGATAATTATTTTCTCCATTTTATTTGTTTAATTTAGAAAAAGAAACAAAAAGAAATCCCACGATTATCCCCTCCCCCCTTCTCACCGATCAGCTTAAAGAAACAGAAAACTTTTAAAATCACCATCCAAAAACCCTCAAAACCACCGTCTTCTTCCCACCATTTCACCCTGTTCCACCATCAAAACCCCGCCTTCCAGTCTCACCTTCGTTTCCCTTTCCTCTGTTCACTTTCCACCGATAAAACCGTGGAAACAAAATCCAGAAAACATGGTTATGTGGTTAGTTACATCGCCGCACCAATTTTTTATAAAGTTGAAAATGACCTTAAATTAATAAGTTAACTAACTCATTCCACTTTTTAAATTATACTATAACTAATAAATTAATTTTCTTTTCTTTCTTTTCAATATCATGTATTGATTTGTATATTTTGCTCTTATTTATAATATATTTTAAAATATAAAAAATATTTATTATGTGCACGCAAGAAGGGTGTACCACAATGACTAGTATAAAAAAGAAAAGGCTTTCCACACTCACAAATGGTGGTTATTACACTGCAACACCAATTTTTATAAATCAAAAATGTCCTTCAACAATAGAATAACTAACTTATTTAACTTTTCAAATTTTACATTAATTATTTTCTTTCTTTTCTTTTCTTTCTTTTATTCTAATGTAATGTTTGATTTATATGTATATATATATATATATATATATTTATTTAATAATAATATTATTTCTAATATATTTTAAAAAATGAAAAAATATTTATTCAATTATATGTACGCAATAACGGCGTGCCATAATGGCAGTATATTATATTATATATATATATATTATTATTATATATTCGCTTTCTTTTCCTCTTCCTATCGTCGGAGCGCCGCTGCCCTGCACTCGTGCCTCTGTTGCTGCCCTCGCAACTTTTCTTGCACCGTCGCCGCCTCCCCCTTCCTCCTCCTCCTTCCCCTTCCCCTTTTCCTGCCCCATCACCACCCCCATCCTCAGCCCAGATCAGCCCCCCCCCTCCCCTTTCTCCTCCCCGTCACGTCCCTCCCAGCGCCCCGATCCCCCCTTCCCGCGCAACGGATCCATCGTGCCTGGAACCGGCTTCTCCCGCCGCCTCTCTCTCTCTCTCTGTCTATATATATATATATATATATATATATATATAGTTTTTATTATAAAAACATAAATATATATTCAAATATAACTGTATATGACATGTAATTTTAATTTTAATTTAAATTTAAAATCATTGATTTTGAATTAGATAAAATTGAACACCGTTTATTTATTAATTAAATTTGGACCCTAGATTGATCAACATCCAAGGGTTATTAAATAAGAACATAAATGTTATTTTGAATTTAAAAAAAAAAAAGGTTCCAAGGGGGGTAAATTGCTCTATTTCTTTACACCGTTAATTGCTATTTTATTTTTGGTGGTAAATTGCTCATTAACACAGGGCAATAAATTGCATTTAACCCTATTAATATATATTCAATAACTTTTAAGTACTTAATATTTAAATATTTTATCTGAAAGAGATACAGGAAAATAAAAAAAAAATCCTTTCGTAGTATTCAACATGGACAAAGAATTAACTGATTAAGTTTTAGTATTAATTGAATATGTATTATAATAATATAATAATATATAATATTATATTGAATATATTTTAAATTGAGATATATTATAATTGATTATGTTTTAGTATTTATTGATTCTTTGAAAACCATATTTGTTTATAAAAAAGGGAGAAAAATATATAATCTTTAATAAATTTTAATTTGAATATTAAATTTATATTGTATTATGCCAAAAAATACTTAATGATAAATATAATTATATAAAATAAATTTGCATCACAAAAAATAGAATGAAGAATAGAATAAATATGACTTTATACTATTACAATCATCATTATAAACTTGATAACCTTGGAAGTACTATTTTTCTTAATAATTTTTTAAATAATAAAGGATCATATAATGCATTATATTAATTATTACATGGACAACATCATTCAAAATATTAGAACACTTTTTTACAAAGTTTTGATCATATTACACCGTTGTATCACTTTTAAATTATGATAATTATACTCCTAATTATATTATTTTAAAAATTAATTATAATTAGATTTTTTTTACAAGTGAAGAGAAAAGAGAAACAAAAGAAAAAAAAAAGAAAAAGAAAAGGTAGAAAATTGTGTTGGGCCTGAGATCAAATGGGTTTCTGAAATATTTGATGGACTGATACAGAAATTTTGGGCTTTTTTTTTGGGCTTCTTTAGTTTGTGTGTTAATTTATTTAGATAATTATTTTCTCCTTTTTATTTGTTTAATTTAGAAAAAGAAACAAAAAGAAATCCCACGATTATCCCCTTCCCCCCTTCTCACTGATCAGCTTAAAGAAACAGAAAACTTTTAAATTCACCATCCAAAAACCCTCAAAACCACCGTCATCTTCCCACCATTTCACCCTGTTCCACCATCAAAACCCCGCCTTCCAGTCTCACCTTCGTTTCCCCTTTCCTCTGTTCACTTTCCACCTATAAAACAGAGGAAACAAAATTCCAGAAAAAGGTTATGTGGTTAGTTACAGCGCCGCACCCAATTTTTATAAAAGTTGAAAATGACCTTAAATTAATAAAGTTAACTAACTCATTCCACTTTTTAAATATACAATAACTAATAAATTAATTTTCTTTTCTTTTTCTTTTCAAATCATGTATTGATTTGTATATATTGCTCTTATTTTATAATATATTTTAAAATATAAAAAATTATTTATTATGTGCACGCAAGAGGGTATACCATAACGGCTAGTATAAAAAAGAAAATGCTTTCCACACTCACAAATGATGGTTATTTACACCGCAACACCAATTTTTTATAAATCCAAAATGTCCTTCAATCAAATAGAATAACTAACTTATTTAACTTCAAAATTTTACATTAATTATTTTTTCTTTCTTTTCTTTTCTTTCTTTTATTCTAATGTAATGTTGATTTATATGTTTATATATATATTATATTTATTTATTTATAATATTATTTCTAATATACTTTTAAAATATAAAAAAATATTTATTCAATTATATATACGCAAGAACGGCGTATGCCACAATGGCTAGATAGATATATATAATTATAATATAATATTATATATACATATAGTTATATATATATATATATATATTCGTTTCTTCTTCCTCTTCCTATCGTCGGGCAGCCGCCGCCCCTGCACTCGTGCCTCTGTTGCTGCCCTCCCCTTGCAACTTTGCCGCACCGCCGCCGCCCTCCCCCTTCCTCCTCCTCTTCCCCTTCCCCCCTTTCCTCCCCCATCGCCACCCCCTTCCTTACCCAGATCAGCCCCGCCCCCGTCCCCTTCCTCTTCCCCCGTCACCCGTCACCCCCCTTCCAACACCCAGATCCCCCCTCTCCTCGCAACCTGGATCCATCGCTCCTAGATCCGCTTCCTCCGCCTCTCCTCTCTCTCTCTCTCTCTCTCTCTATATTATATATATATATATATATTATAGTTTTATTATAAAAAATATAAAATATATTCAAATATAACTGTATTTGACATGTAATTTTAAATTTTAATTAATTTAATTTAATAAATTTTTAATTAGATAAAAAAATTTAACACCATTGATTTATTAATTAAATTTGGACCCTAGATTGATCAACATCCAAGAGTTATTAAATAAGAACATAAATGTTATTTTGAATTTAAATTAAAAAAAGGGCGCTTTGGTTTCCCGAAATGCGTCAGGGGTAAATTGCTCTATTTCTGATAACATAGGGGTAAATTGTATTTTATTTTTACAGTGTAATGTGCTCATTTCTAACACAAGGGACGGTAAATTTGCATTCTACCCTATAAATATATTCAATACTATTAACTAAGTACTCAGATAATATGTTAAATAGAATTACCGAAGAGATACAGGTGAAAATAAACAAAAAACATCCTTCGAAGTGATTCAACAGACCAATATTAAACTGATTAAGTTTTAGTAATTTATTGAAATATGTATTCAATATATTCAATATTAATAATATATATATTATAATTGAATAATTTTAAATTACAGAATATATTATATTTGATTAAGTTTTAGTATTATTGATCTTCCTTTGAAAACCATATTGTTTATAAAAAAGAGAAAAAATATATATCTTTAAATAATTTATTTTGAATATAAGTGTCATATGTATTATCCAAAAAATATGAATGATAAGATATACTTATTAAAATAAATTTCGCATCACAAAGATAAAATGAAGCAATAGAATATTATATGATTTATTTTTAAATTACAAATCATCATTATAACTGCTAACCTTGGAGAGAGTACTAATTTTTCTAAAATTTTTAAATATAAAGGATATCTATTAATGATCTATATTAATTATTAAGATGGCAACTCATTCAAAATATAACAACACTTTGTTTACATAAGTATTTGATTCATATTACACTGTTGTATCATCAGTTTAAATTATGATATTATTATCTCCAATTATATTATTTTAAAATTATTATAATTAGATTTTTTTACAAGTGAAGAAGAAAGAAAACCAAAAAGAAAAAAGAAAAGAAAAAGAAAAAGTAGAAAATTGTGTTGGGCCTGATATTCAAATGGGTTATGAAATATTTGATGGATATACTAGAAATTTTTGGGCCCCTTGTCTTTTGTGGGCTTTTTAAGTTGTCTGTGTTAACTTATTGAGATAATTATTTTCTCCTTTCTTATGTTGTAATTTAGAACAAAAAAACAAAGAGAAATCCCGAACGATTATCCCCATCCCCCTTCTCACCGATCAGCTATAACAAAAACATGAAAACTTTTCTAAAATCACCAATCCAAAACCCTCAAAACCACCGTTCATCTATCCACCATTTCACCCTGTTCCACCATCAAAACCCCCGCCCTTCCAGTCTCACCTTCGTTATCCCTTTCCTCTGTTCAGTTCCACCAGAAAAACAGACAGGAACAAAATCCAGAAACATGGTTATGTGGTTGTTACCTCGCGCAACCAATTTTATTATAAAGTTGAAAGTGACCTTAATATTAATAAGTTAAACTAACTCATTCACTTTTTTAATATACATACTAATAAATTATTTTCTTTTCCTTCTTTTCAATATCATTGTATTGATTGTAATTTTTGCTCTATTTTAATATATTTTAAAATATAAAAATTATTTATTCTGTGCATGCAGAAGGTGTGCCCATAACGTACTAGTATAAAAAAGACACGCTTATACACACTCACAATGATGGTAATTACACATGCAACACAATTTTTATAAAATCCAAAAATGATTCATTCAACCAATAGACATAACTAACTTATTTAAAACTTTTTTCAAATTATTTACATTTAATATATTTTCTTTCTTTCTTTTTCTTATCTTTATCAATGTATGTTAATTATATTATATAGTATACTATTATTTACTTTTATTTATAACTATTATTTCTAAATATTTTAAAATATAAAAAATATTATTCTTATATGTAGCGCAAGACGGCCGTGCCACATATGGCCTAGGGTTATATTATATATTCGCTTATCTTCTTTCTTCCTAATCGTCAGGACGGCCGCCTGTCCCCTGCACTCAGTGGCCTCTTGCTGTCCCTCCCTTGCAACTTGTGCCGCACCGCGCCGCTCCTACCCGATTCTCTCCTTATTCCCCTTCCCCCTTTCTTCCGCCCATTCGCACCCCGTTCTAGCCCAGATCAGCTCGGCCCCTTCCCCTCTTTGCGCCTCCTCCCCCGTCACCACCCCTTCCGTACCGCCCCTTCAAGGCCCGAGTTTTCCCCCCCTGCTTCACAACAACCGGGGATTCCATCGCTCCTAGATACCCGGCTTCCCCCGGCCGCCTCTCTCTCTTCCTCATCTATAGTCGATAGAGTATATATAGATATAGTTTATTATAAAAAGAAACAATATATATTCCAAATATAACCTGTATTTGGACATGTAAATTCTGT